>JAPMLY010000770.1:0-85000 GCA_026401115.1 Tetraselmis chui
ACACACACACACACACACACACACACACACACACACACACACACACACAAACATTGTGTTTTTTGTAATAATGCACACCTCCTGTGTCTTGCTATCTTTTGTAATCATTAAATTAGTTCTCATGCACCCACCGTAGCGATGCACAATGGTTGTAGACCAATCCATGTCCATATCCTAACAATAGTCAAACACACCGTCATTTAATATTTTCAAAACATGCAATCGCATTTGAAGTATCGAATTCAATCGAGCTGATGACACTGAAAACACGGACCGACAATCGACATACATACAAAAATATGCCACACACACACACACGCCCACAAACACACAAACACACACAAACACACACACGCACACACACACAAACATACAAACATACACATGCACACACACACGCGCGCGCACACACACACACACACACACGCGCGCGCGCTCGCACACACACGCACACACACGCACACACACACACACACACACACACACACACACACACACACACACACACACACACACACACACACACACACACATTCACACACATTCACACACAGATTTTAGCAAATTACTGTAGCAGGAAATCGCAGCACTGTGGATATCCGTCATGTAGCGAGTTTCAAAATATATTCGACACGAGTAAACTATAGTTGTGTAGAAGCAATGCCTTTCTGCTGATTTCGTACACATGCACACGCACACACACACACACACACACACACACACACACACACACACACACACACACACACACACACACACACAAATTTCGGCAAATAAATGTAGTAGGATGGTGATGACCAATGGGTGATGCATGCACGTTTTATTGTCTATTTGTAGCTTCGGTCACCAGTGTCCTAACCTTATAGGTTAGGACATAGGTGATCGTTTCCAAAAACCCCATAAACTAAATCAGCTTACTGTTTTTTTGCAGGTAAACTCAGATCAGGGGCATTCATCACGCTCAGGGGCGCCGCAGAAAAAAAATCATCTGAAAATATTGCCGTATCTGGAGGTGGTGCTCTTCGAAATGTGGCCATGATGGTGAGTTACCAGCCGTTCAGTTAGCGGTTTTTTCTTAAAAAAGTAGCCGACATGCGTTGCAAACACGCAACCTATCTTTCAAAAGGTGCGACTATCGCCACACGAGCCACCTATTTCGTTGACTATGGTTGACGAGCCGTAGTGGTCTGTGGCTAACTGGCCACTTTCGGGGCTGATGCGGTTACCGCGCGTACTAGGCGCAATACATAAGCGCATAGGTCAGGAGCGGGACGCGCGCGATGAGGATAGGGACATCCTGACCGCCCCCGAAGAAGAGCTAGAGCTGGCCGGTGAGACCCTCGCGTCTTGATACTCAGCTCGACAACGCCTATGATTATTAGGAACATGTTGTGGCTTGTGGTTTGGCTGTTGGTGGTAGTGTTAGAAATGCCATGAGGGGGGGGTTAGAACCCACGCCTCCAGAAATAGAGTTGTCCGCCTTATCCAAGTGCCGCCCCAAAAGTCGGTTCCCGATTGGAGCATATTGTGCATATGAATTCCGCGAATCGTGCATATACTGCGACCACCTATGTGTGGAGGGCCAAGACTCCCCCGGAGTCCAGCGTACAAGTGTGTCCATTAGCAGACCCACTAAGGGACGATATCAACAGGTAGTGCAACGGTAGACTTGACCGCTGATGAGACATGACATGATGAGGAAATGCCGCTCGCGAGCCTCGCCCCCGCGGCAGAAATTCGCTTACAACCATCGCACTCGGGCGCTTCGCTTTCTGAGGTACCTAGAGATGACGAATCATACGCAAACACACCCTCTGAAAAGGATGAGGAACAACAAGAGTTCATAAAATATATAGTTCGTGGTGGTTATGAGCGTGGGCGTGGGCGCGGGCGTGGGCGCGGGCGCGGGCGCTGGCGGGGCTGGAATCCTCTTATTGTGGATGTTCGAGAAATAGCCCTTTCCGACGACGAGGACGTCATTCAGCGAGTGATCAAAAGAGGAAGGCAAAGAGGAGGGAGCTAGCAGGGGTGGACTGCTAAACGTAGGAGGGCAGTTACGGGTGTTAGGCGCAAGTCGAAAAGTCGACCCCGCATTGCGTAGCGGCTATGCCCGTGGCGCAGAATAAAACTTGCTCATTAAACTTGAAAAATGCGAGCTGGATTTTTAAAATCTGTCTTTCTCATTTTCAAGGTCGAGAGCAAATGGTTAGATGTTTGTGGTTGTACTTGGGGAAGTATTGGGGCAGTGGTTGCATGCCTGGCTGGGTGTTTGTGGCTAGGAAGCCAACCAATTGTGGTCTTGAGTCGCACACATTGCGGATTGTGATATGGGCTGCATAATCTTTGTGAAGCCGTATGAGGGGAAGGAGAGCATGGCGAATAAGGATTTCTGGGAGGATTATGGTATGAACCATGCTAAGACCATGTTGTGCACCAAGCAGTAGTGGCACAATAACGGATGCACGGCGACTGTGGATAGTGGCGTCACTAGTGTACATCTCGCGCGTGAATTTGCGGAGAATGGCATGTGCATGGTTATTGGGCCATACTATGTTAACGCTATTATATTATGTTACGCTAATTATGTTAGTTATTCGGCCACTCACAGCTTCCTCGTCAATGGTTGCTCAACAAAGCGAAGGCGATTGGGCAGCGTGCAAGTTGCACATCAACATTCAAGGTGGGAACTCATGGGTGGGAGCTATTGGCCGTTGTGGATTGCGACAAAAGTAGCCAATGTGCCTACTCGGGACTGCCGGAACCACAGCCACGGGTTAAACACTTACCCGCAACTATTTAATTTTGCTTGCGGATAGTACGAGTAGTGCTTGGAGCAGTGGGACATCCATACTACTGCTGGATGGATGGAATGGAGAAGCGCATAAAGAGGGTATGCGTGTTTCTTTGCAGCCCGGCCCATAACCCGGATTGCTTTGCCCGCCACGTCAACGATGTGCAGCCAAGGAACCGACTTTATGAGGCGGTGATGCAAGCATGGGTAAAACGGAAGGCAGGGAAGGCAACATCGGGTGCAAGAGGGCAAGCGCAATCGGAGAAGGTGAAGGTTCAAGCGTTGATAGCGTATGAAGTTGGTCATTTGCGGTACAATACGTGGTTGGCGCTGCGTTATTTTTTTGTTTTCTCACTTGGTAAGATTTCAACAATTCTATATGACTCAACAACGATCAAAACATGTTTTAATATGCACAAGGATGGTTTTTGAATATCTTGTTGTGGTTAAGCCCCTCATGTTGTAATTTTAGAGCACTGAAATATGTGCTAAGTATTAAACCACAGCTTTGGTCCCTTGCGACCTCTTACTTTAAACCATAATCTGGCCATTGATGTGAAGTTTTTCTCATTTGAGCTGTTAGTGTCGGAGTGTATTTGAAATTTGAAATTTGAAATTGTTTACAACATTACCAGTAAGAACCGGCTGTCGTCTCTGGGCCCCCCCTTTTGCTATGCCATACATGACTTAGAAGCGTGAGGTAGACCGTGAACCACTAATCCCAACCTCTCGAATGGCAGTAACGATATCGTCTAAAACATACCCGTACCAGTATCCACGTATTTACTATTTTCTGACCTATACTATTTTTTTTTTCCTGGATACAGTATGAAATAAAAAATGTCGCTATTCTCCACGATACGCGGCCTGCTCCAGCCGCGGCGGGGTTGCCGATCAGCAAGGCTGGTCAGCATGAGCTGGTCGAGTCGAGCCTGCCTGACCTCGGCTCCCGTGCGACTCCGGTCGCGCCGGAGGTAGGGGGAAAGGCAGGTGGAAAACCCCCCTCGCGCAGGTCGTCGTCGGACTCGTCTCGATCCTTGCTCGACCCCGTCCGAGATATCGGAGATAGTGGTCGCTCTCCTCGGCGCGACCCTCCACCTAGTCTAGCCTTCTCCCCCCCCGCGGGGGCTGGGAGGAGAAAAAGCGAGGCTGCAGACGGTGTTCCGCTGGCCCTCCTGCCTTCGAGCCAGATGTCTCTTGTCCCCTGTCCGTTTGCCGTCTTTTTCCACCACCCATCTGATCGCGCTGTGCTGGCCGCACTTGTCTCCCCCGGTGATTTACGTTGTTGAGGGGCCGCCTATACGAGCAGTGTGCTGTTGCGATAACCCGGGGCACACTGCCTGAGGCAGCCTCTCGATAACCGGGTACCGACTAGGGGAGGGGGAACGGATAATGCCCAGGGATCGGCTATCCTCAAAAGATGGTGGGTACGGGAATATTTAACCAAAAACCCCCCGTACCGGGTTTTTCCGGCGGCGGATGATCCTCCCGACCTCCGCCGCCAGACCGTGCCGCTCCTCCGGCTGCGACTCGCCTCCGTCCTGCGTATCTTCGGGCCTCTCCCCCAAGGGAGACCAGAAGGTTTCGCAGGGTTGGCGGCTGCTAGCGAGCGCCGTGCCCTAGCGCTGCTTCCCAGCTGTCCGCCGCCAGCTCCAACACCCTCGTCCCACCGCTGATCCGTCCGTACCCCTCTTCGCCAAAAACTATTTCGCAAACGCCGCCCCCGCCCCATCGTCGGGAGAGTATCTGCTAGTATTTAGTCGCGGAGAAAACATATCGGACTGGCCGAGCGGGAGATCCATGTGCCGGTGTACGGATATTATGTTTTCCAAAACCCTCCGTACAGGGCTTCCCGACAGCTGCTGATCCCGCGGATCGCAGCTGTCGGTACCTCGTTCAGCCCCCTACCGTGCCTGGCCTAGCACGGCTATGGGGTTACCAGCGCCCACCGCGTGGAGGTAGAGGTAGGTGCCGACGGGCCTGCGAGCGCACCCCCCTCCGGGGCCGCCGCCGCTGCGCCGCCGGCGGGCGCCGTCGGAGTGTACATTTTATTAGCTTTGCAATGAACATTTAATTTGTAAAACTGAGTCACCGGCCACGCAATTGTGAATTGAAACGTCAATTAAGGCTTGGAGGGCAAAAAAGTGCCTGAAATACAGTTTAACACCCTCGTATTGTACACTATGAAACACCGTTTGTACGAACGCTTTTCATGCCAAACCTGTCCCTTAAGCAAGTTTCAGCCATAAACAACATGACATGATAATTGTTTGGTTATAGGTGCTGATTTGATGAAGTTATCACATGTGCTAGAAGTGGTGTAGGCTTGGTCATTGGTGACCTGACCTATGATACATAGACAAAATGGCATAGCGGCCCACTCCATCATGCCGTAAGAAGTCTGAAGAGCTATCTTATTGAAAAACAATGGGGGGAGACAATGACAAGTTACACGCTCGTGGTGACATTAATCGGCATCCCACCTTCAGCAAGTCCCTAACATTTGCCTAGCACATGACACGCACACACAATGTGATGAGCACACGCTAACTTCGATTCTGAGCCATTAGACGATATGTAACGACCACCAACTTGCCGGCATCAACACAGTAATTCATTATATTATTGATTGGCTAATCATCTTGTAGTGTTGAGTCATAGCAGTCCTATCACGACAATACACGCTCAATAAAGCAATATTTGGGGGGTAGCAACTTGATTCCTATACAACACTATGTTTCTCAACACCCCCCCTTGCAACTCAAGCACAGCCATAATCGCAGTGCACAACTTGTTCTGCCTTACACTCGCTAATGGCTTGGTTAGCACATCCGCAAGTATGTCCATCGCACAATATTGGACCTCGATGTCCCCGCTTTCCACCTTCTCCCGGCAGAAGTGGTACCTCACGTCCATGTGCTTACAACGTCCGGTTGTCGTGTTATTCTTGCTCAGAACAATGCGGGCTCTGATTGTCCTCGTGGATGGGGATGGCAGAACCGGGGTCTTGATGCAGCTCATTAAGCACTTGCTTTGAAAATATCGCCTATTGAATAGCCGCAGGGTTGCGCCATGTACTCGGCCTCCACTGTCGACAACGCTACAGTTAATTGGGGCTGACTCTTCCAACTCACTGTTGCACCGTTGAGCATTGACACCTACCCCGTGCGAGAACGCCGCCCACTTACATCACTTGCATATTCGGAATCCGGCCATCCCATCAAATTTGATTAAGGTGCAGCTCCATACATCAACACCGAGATAGGGGAGCGTCCTCTTGGCTTGCTCCCAATGTGACTGAGAAGGGTCGGACATGTACATGCTAATGTGAGTGACGGCCATGGCGATGTCGGGCCGTATGCTTACGGAAGCGTATAGCAAGCTACCAATCAAGCTTTGGTAAGGTACTAGGCCAGGAGGTAGGTTTGACGCCGGCGTCTCCTCCGCACAATTGCTAAAAGCATCGACTGTCATGGGTGGGCCCATTGGCTTGCACATCAATATTCTCTACAACCGGACAAAACCAACAAAAATTAGTCTGTTGTGCACCTTATGTAGTTAACGCTAGTACTATTCATAGTTTGAAGATTTTAAAAATCCTGCCATTTAGTGCTGGCAACACTCCAAATCATCTCTAGAGTGAAAATCAAGCCAAAACATGCTCAGACAAGTGGAGTTTTCTGGACCTGAACATGACCCTCCATATTGGAAAATGACCGCTCGCAAAGGCAAAATATGAAATTCCAAGTTGTGCAACTTTAAACTATTACTGTCAACAAATACACCGCAATCTATTGCAAGGGCGCGTTCCACCGATCTCAATAGTGGGTCGAGTGTGCATCTTGAGAAGATTGAGAATTTTGGTGCATGTCTTGATTGTTTAATGAATGGAAAGCACAACCGACTAATTTTAGTCGATTGTGCTTAACATGGGATTCTAAACTATGTTTTGGAGTGTAATATTATAATTTGTATACTGCGTCGCTTCAAACTCCATCTCATTGTCCACCAACTGCTAGCAAGCGTATGTCATCACATCTAGGCTATATGAAAAGCCTCAAATGTGTCGGTTTGACCTCGTCGCTGCGAGATTTCTGCATCCTAATGTTGAAACACGTTACTCACTCGTTCGTGGCGACCAAGCCGTATGCATCACCATGAATGATTTGCCCAATATGCGACATGCAAGTGAACATGGGAGTTATGCAGCCCATGATACATGTGCATTGAAACGTAATGATGCACAATTTGTACATACATGCCTTTTGAGAGATGACTTTTGTTGGATTGTTTTTTACACATAACACCTAGCTAGTTGGCTACGCACATGAATACATGTGTTGTTAATGTGTGTCACTTATATCTTTGCGTAGTGCACACTCCGCCCCCCCCTCCGCCATAACATACACGT
This sequence comes from Tetraselmis chui, assembly GCA_026401115.1. NCBI lineage: Eukaryota > Viridiplantae > Chlorophyta > Chlorodendrophyceae > Chlorodendrales > Chlorodendraceae > Tetraselmis > Tetraselmis chui. The sequence goes on from JAPMLY010000770.1 coordinate 7,203, forward strand.
GCAACGTAAAACACCAGCAATGCACCATGCTATTGATCGATGTTCTCACCTGCCTCGGGTGCCATTCGTTCCACTCATTGCAGTTGCAACTCTTACCTCCAATAGATGCGCTACTTCGATCCCACAGACACCGACAGCAAAGCCCAGCGAATGACTCTTTCTCAGCTTCAACGTCCCAAGAGGCGATGCTTCCATTCTTGAAACGGACTGCGGCTTCTTGAAAACGCATGTGTTGTCCCTGAGTGCGAAAATGCTGACATTGTTGGCGGCATCCGAAGTCGCTGCCGGTGCTGCGAGCGTTGGTATTGCCACTGCAAAACAACACAGCAGATCGCCGCCGTGAGGCTCTCAGCAACCTGCAAAAATAAAACGACTCGTCAGCGAACGTGTAATGAGGTGAAAGGTGTGTTTCCAGAAAGGATATTTAAAGTTTTGACGGGCAGTGCTGGCCTAACCTTGTCGGCAGGGTGACATACACGCTGCGGGTGCCGCTTGAGAGCTGCCGTACTCAGGATGTGCATATCCTCAGCACCCACGGCCGGGACACCATTCACCACGATGCTCCACTGGATCACGTTGGTTTTAATACGTATTTGAAGCGTGTTCATGTCGTTCACAGCCAAATAAGGAGCGATAGAGTCGCTGCTCTCCGCGGCATGTCTTGCGGATCCCGACGCCGATAATTTCAGAGCGAGTTTCCGACGGGCGCGTCCTATACAAATATTGGACAGTCCGACTCGCTTGCACCGAAACTGTCGCTGATGCCCTGAAAACTAAGGTCTTAACACCCTAGAGACCGCTCGTGCCCATTTAAGGGGCATGAGGTAGCCTCACGGCGCAGGTCCTCTAGTGAGAGTCCGTAGGCGTAGTACTCGGCCAGAAAAAGGAACACCCGCTAATCACCAACCGAGTCCGGGCGCACCACATCACCACCCGTGGTGTACGCTACTTGGCGAAATACTGCCGTCGAGAATACCTGGGGCGCCCCTCTATATCGATGTATGTGTCTCGGACAGAAACATCGCACCCCGAGGAAAGGGTTGGGCTAGACACTGAGCGTCCTTGAAAGCGGTGCGGCAGAAACAGTTTGTCCAATGAGGTCGTGATGCTGCATGGATCACCCATGTTCAACAAGTTGCCCGTGTCTCATCACCAGTCAACAATTTGAAGAGCGACAAATTTTCCTGAACTACATTTTTTGTAAAGAATCTTACCCTTGTAATCAAACTCTGGGAAATTGTGGGAGAAAAAGACCAAAAGCACAACCGACTAGTTTTAGTCGTTTGTGCCACAAACGACTAAAATTGGAGGGGGTATGTAATGGGGTGAGTGGGGCTAGGGGAAATATGGTATATGCATACTGAGTGAGGTGAGTAAGTGTCGAAGAGGTGCGGGGGTGGGGTGGTGATGGTGTAGTTAGGAAGGTGTGTATTGTATATGGATTCGAGTGTGTTGTGGAGGGCGGTCATGGCTGTGTGTGAGGGTACGGCGTAAAGTGCGAGGGGGTTGGCGACAAGGTAGATGTCGACCATCCAACATGTGCCGAATGGGGTGGGGGCGGGGTTGCCCGTGTGCTGGTCGGGGGGTAGGAAGGTGTTTGCGTCGTTGGGAAGGGTGTAGAGGTGGTGGGTGTATGGAGAGCTGATGCATTTGGAATGTCGATAAGGTGTGTGTTCCCATCGGGGAGAATGAGGATAATTGCGTTGGGTGTATGTGAGGCTGTAGAGTGAGCGCTAGTGATTGCATGTTCTATGGCGCGGCGCATGCATTCGTGGTCGTATTCCGGGTTGGCTATGTAGTGCCGTGCCATGTGTGTGATGCGTTGCTACCGCTAGATGAGAAAACTACGTCTTCGGGGTAGAGTGAGTGGTAGAAATGAGAGTGTTGGGATTTGTTCATGGGGTATGGGTAGAGCTATGTCTAGATGTGGAATGTGTTGCGAAGTGTTGTGAGTATCTCCTCTCGAGTGGCCCATCTATTGCGTGTGGTGGTGGCAGGTGTGGGTGAGTGGATTGTTGAGGGGCAGCCGAGGCGAGTGACGAGGTGGTAGACCTCTTCTTCAAACGAGCGGTGTGTGAGGTCGGGGTGGAAGAGTTGGAATAGGTGTCGGATGCCCCTCTCCGGGGGCCGGAGAGGGTTGTGACTGCGCGGCCGTCGGGGGTGCAAAGGATGGTAGTGTCATGGAGGGTGGGATGGGTGTGTATGGTGAATGTGCCGGTGGGGAGCATGTCGAAGTCTGGGTTGATGGGGTTGTGGTTGAATGTGATTAGGGGATGCGTCCATGGGGTGGGTCTTGGGTCGGGTAGGATTGATGTTGTGGAGGGGACGAATCCTGAGATGAATGCGGTGAGGGTAGTGGGGCCGGAGGGGGTCTCACTGATGGTGTCGTGGAGTTATAGGCATGGGGCCCAGTGGACCTCGTGTAGGCGGGTAAGGTCGTGTTGTAGGCCGCGTTCGCACCAGTTGCATTGCCACGTGTCGGGTCCCTGAGCGGGGTGGCAGTGGGAGTGGACGGCAAATTGCGGGTATGTGCAGCAGGTGGAGGTGGGGTCTGTGTGGAGGGGGTCGTGGCATATAGAGCAGGCTGTGGGGGAGGGGGTGGGGTGACACACCGATATGGGGGTGGAGGAGATGAGATGGAAGACGTCGTCGAGTTGGAGCTGTATTTCCCATTCCGTGAGGTGTTCCGGGGCCCATTCCACCATATACTGCGTTTGACAATATGTTGTGTCTTTATGCTTGAACAATATGCGTGAGACGTCGTAGGGAGGGTAGTGGTGGTCTGAGGGTGAGAGGTATTCCGTCTCGATGTGTGTCGTGGGGGCCAAGAGAGGGGGGGTTTTGGTGCGAGGTTGTCGGATGCCGGTTGGGATGGTCGTTGGGGAGCGGGGGAGGTGGGGGTTAAGAGAGAAATCCATGAGGGGTGGATGGTGATGGTGGGGGGTGCGTTTCGGAGGTGAAGTGTGTAGTGGGCAAGCGGTTGTGTTTGGTGTCAAGGGGTTCGGTGAGGATTGCGGCGAGGAGGTGGATGGGGACTGAGAGGGGGGTGTTGGACCCCGCGAGTGTGGATATGGACTTGCATGAGTGGAGGATGATGGAGGTGTCGGTGGCGCGGAGGAGGACTTTTGACCATGTGGTGATGTTGCGTTCCCAAAGGGTGTTGAGGTGGGGAAGGAGGGATGTGTGTGTCTGGTGGGGTGTGAAGTCTCGGTATGCTTGTTTGTAAGTGTGGGGGTCGGTGATGTGGGTGGCGGTTTTGTCGCGGAGTGAGGCGAGGAGGGTGTTGTCTTTGTGGGTGAAGTGGGTGCGGAGTGTGGAGGCGATGGGGTTGGTGAGGGAGAGGGAGGGGATGTGGTGGAACATGGTGCCTGCGTCGCGTTAGGCCCGTACATGGCATCGGAGTGTGGGTGGGGAGGTGTTGCATGTCATGATGGAGTATGTGGGCCAATGGGTGTATGTGGTGGAAATGGTGCGGATGTGTGTTTTGGCCATGTGGCCTTTGTATCCGGGGGTGTTCATGATTTTGTGTAGGTGGCAGAAGGTGAGTTGTGCGGGGTGGGCTTTGAGGGAAGGGGGGCCGTAGCCGAGGTCGGAGGTGGGGCGGTGGAGGGTTGTTCGGGGGATGTTACGCACCGAGGAGACGGCGGCGCGGAGTGCTCGGAAGATTTGCTCACCCAGGATGTCCAGCTGGGAATCGCTGAAGAGGCCGAGCTTGAGGGTGAAGTGCTTGCCGATGAAGAGGCCGCGGATGACGCGTATTCTGCGGGATTGTGCTAGTAGGAAATTGGAGAGGGCGTTGATGAGGGATGTGGTTATGCGCTTTAGTTCCTGCCAATGCTTAATGAAGGTGAGGGAGGTGTTGAGTTCAACTCCGAGGACGCTGTATGTGTCCGAGGGGCCGATGGAAGGGATGGGGGAGGGGTATGAGTCGATCGTAATGAGGTATTTTTGTATGCGGGATGCAAGGACGGTTTGGTTGGCTGGGGAGACGGCGTTGCCCGAGTGCCCGAGGGCGCCGGTAATGCAGTATTTTTGGACGTTGACAGTCATAGCGGTGTAGGCAATGAAGAGGGAGAGCTTCCGGAGCTGAATGGTCATGTTGGGGGGTGAGCCCGTGGCGAGGTTGAGGTCGTCGGTGAAGCCGTGGCCGGGGTAGGTAGCTGTGGTTTCTGTGGGGTCGACGTTAGCGGCGGGGGCGCCCGGGCGGTATTCCCGGCTGCCCACTGTGAGCCAGCGGAGGAATGGTTCGAGAAAGAGGGTACTAGGAAGGGGGAGAGGTTGTCGCCCTGGAGGGTGCCAAGGTTAATGTCGATGGAGGGGGTGGAGCCGTAGGGGGTGATATAGTCGGTGGTGGATACACCGTAGAGGTGTTCGCAAGTGTCTACAAAGGTGGGTGGCATACCTAGTTCGCGCATGTGTTAGAACACGATGCGGTGGTCTGTGGCATTGAAGGCGCCCTTGAAGTCCGCGTACATGACATAGATATCTTTTTTGTAAACTGTGGCGTCCTCTATCATCATGATGATGGAGAAGAGGGCGTCGTGGATGCTGCGCTGGTGGCGGAATCCGTCATGCTGGTCACTTAGGATGCCGCGGGTTTCTGCATATTTCGAGCATGCATCTTTGATTAGTGCGGTCCAAAGTTTGAGTAGGTTGTTCATGAGGGCGATGGGGCGGTAGTTGTCGAGGAGGGCCGGGTCACCTTTTATGTGTAATAGGCAGGTGGTGCTGTGGCTATTCAGGGGGAGTATAAACCTTGTGGGTGAGGAGGGAAAGGAGGGAGAAGAGGGCGAAGCGGGTCGCGAGGGGTAGGAATTTTATGATTTCGTTAGGGATACCGTTTGGGCCGGGGGTCTTGCTTGTGCCGAGCGAATTAATCGTCTTATCGAATGTATCGTGGGTTATCATGTCGGCGAGTGTGGGGGTAGAGTCCCCGCGGGGTTCGATGACGAGTTGGTCGGGGTTGCCACGGGAGGGATAGGAAATTCTGGGGGAATGGCGCGGGTGAGTTCGGTGTCGAAGTGTGAGTGGAATGCCGCGAGGACTGCGGTGGCGGAGGTTACAATTGTTTTGTCGGGTCGAGTGATTTTATGGAGGGTCGAGGTTGTACGGCTGCATGGGAGACGGCCGCTTTTAATTTGTAATAGGCGGTGGGAGGATTTGGGGTTGGCGTCATAGGCCGTATTGGTGCGGCATTTTATGTTTTCAATGTATCCATGGTGGTTAATTGGAGGAGGTTGCGGATGCGTTCTTGACACTTCTGTTTGATGGTATCGGGGGTTATATAGTCCGTCGTATGTAAGAGAGATCGGGCGAAAGGGAGGGGGCCGCGGTTGGTGCTACAGCGGCGGAGTTTTTAAATCAGTTTGCGGGATCGTTTAGAAAGCCATGTGGGGTCCGGGGATGTGTTAGGGGGTCGAGGTTTCTTCGGGGGGAGGAGGGGCCAGATGGTGGCGGCGTAGTCCATGTGGTTGGAGAGGAGGGTAGTGAATTGCGAGGCGGGAGTATCAAGGGCGTCGGTGGAGGCCGAGGATGAGGGTGTGTTGAATATTGCAGCATGGAAGGTGGCAATCTGGTTGATGAGGGAGGGTGTGATGTATTGGTATTCGTTTATGTGGTTTTGTGTAGGGGGAGTTTGAAGGTGAATTTTCGGGTGTTGTGTGTTGTGTGTGAGGGGCCTTTGGGAGTTGAAGCATGAGCAATGAGGGTGAAGGGGGCTGGGATGACGAGGTGGATGGCCGAGTGGTCGGTGAAGTGTGTAGGGGAGGGGAAGACCGACATGGTGGTAGGGGAGGTGAGGAGCGAGGGGGGTGTGGAGAGCCAGTGGTCTAGGCAGCCATCGCTGCGGGGAAAAGTGGGAATGGGGGGTGGAGGGGTTGAAAGTGGGAGATGAGGAGGGAGGTGAGGGCGGGGTTTCCGGTACCTTGGGTAGTGGTCGTTTGGAAGTCTCCGCCCCATAGGACGCGATGAGGCGGGTAGTCGTCTGCGAGTCGGAGGCCCCACGGTGCGACTTCTGCGTACATGCGGGTCAGTTGGGGGGTGTGGAGTAGTGGCATGTAGACTCCGAGGAGGAGGTAAGGGGTACCTGAGTGTGGGATGAAGGATAGGCCAACGATGTGGGGGGTGAGGTGGGGTGGCGGAGGTAAAACAATGGCTGAGTGGAATGAGGTATTGCGAACCGCGAAGAGGACGCATGCGTTGGGTTGGGGCACATGTGAGTGATGCGGACGAGCACTTTTGAGATGATATTGGGGGAGGGAGATACGCCAGCGGGATTTGTGGGTCGCGTGGTTGGTTTCGGTGAGGATTAGGACGTCCGGGTGGTGGGTGGTTGTAAGGTGATCGACGTCCATTATGGATGTGTGGAGGCCGCGGGTGTTGAGGTTGATGAGGTGGAGTTGTTGGGCGATATGGTGTGGGAGGATAGTGAGGGGAGGTGGGCGGGGGGGTGGGGAGAGTCGTCAAGGGGGTTGATGGTGGGTTCAAAGGCGGAGGAGGGGGGGAGGGTTGGGGGGGTAGGTGGGCGTGGGTGAGGACGGGTCGGCGGGGAGGGTTGGAGGGGGTGGGAGAATGGGAAGGGGGAGTGGGCAAGGGGGTGGGGGGTGGTAAGAAGTTGGAAACGCCCGATAGGGAGGGGAGTGGAACGGAACGTGTGGTGCCAGAGAAGTGAATGTGGGGAGTAGACAATGGTACGGGGGTCGAAGGGAGGGGGGTTGTAATCATGGTCGGGGGGTGTTGTGAGGATAAAGTAGGTGTGGAGGAGGACGTGGGTTCCGCACGAGCACGCGTGTGTCGTGTCGTTTTGGCGTGGGGGGTTTAGGGTGCGGAGTGTACCGATTGCTGGAGGGGGGTTGCTGTTCCATGAGGCGAGGAGTGTGAGGGAGCGAGTGAGGAGGTTGGGCGGGGGGGGGGGGGGGGGAGGGGGGTGGAGGGAGTCAATCCTGGTAGCTGAGGCGTGGGTGAGGTGGAGGAGACAGAAGTGGGAGTGTTACCAAGTGAGAACGATAAGAGAGTTGTGGGGTGTGCCAGGGTGAGGGGGTGAGCCTTTATTAGAAAGGCTAGTCCACTGGCTAGGGTAGACCATATGGTTGCGAAAGTCATCAACTTCGTTATTGGTGATTATGGTGTAGCATTCAAAGGTGGTGGAGTGTAGTTTAGCGAGGGAGGTAGCTATGGAGTAGGGGTTGGTTAGTTCTTGGTAACGTCCCCATTGGAAAGAGAGCACCGCGGAGGAGTCGAGGTTGCCGATGGGGGTGGGGAGGCCATATTCAGGGTTTAAGTCAAAGAGGTAGTTGTGTAATTTGATGGTGCAGGTTTGGGGGTTATAATGAGGTGGGGGCGAGGCCGAATGCGGAGTAGTTACAATATGCTAGCGGATGTTAGGTAGGGAGGTGGGGGGGGGGGGGGGGTCTAACCTCCGGGGCTTTTGGCCCATCCGATGTGGAGTTAGGGATGACTTGCGGCCTTGCCGGCCGAGGCTTGTGGAGGGCGAGGGTGTGAGGCTCCGGAGGGTCAGTTCGTCGAGGTCTTGCGCATGTCGGCGAGTATAAGCTTCGTGGAACGGGTGGTCGTTCGGAGCTTAAGAGGGGATTGTGAGTGTAGGGATGGCGGTGAGAGTAGGAGAAAGTAGGGGAGGGGGGAGAAAAGTTTTAAGCAAGGTGAGGTACGTGTTAGGGGGATGGCGATAGGGGAGAGCTGCTGTGACAGAGGGGGTTGTCGACATCGTTTCAAATTTGCTTCGGGGCTTCCGAGAGAAGCATCGGAGCACGTCTAAAGGAAGTGGGGACTGTAGGGGCGGGGGATACGTGTATCGCTCAGAATGTTACGGGTACGTGACTTCCATATTGTGTATGTAAGGGAGGGGAGGTATTTCCGGGGCAAGTAGATACGCGGGGGAGCGGGCGATCGGTTAATCATTCGGGTAGAGGCAGTCGTGCCGGCTAATCTCAGCAAGGAGAGAGATGTCATTATTGCAGCGACAAGCAAGTTGGGTAGAGCATGGAGAGTGGAGAGGGGGAAGGGAGAAGGAGTGCGCTAGGGTCTACATTGAGGTAGGCGCATGCAAGCGCGAGTGTCATGTTGTTTAGGCGGGTTAGGTGGGCTACCATGAAAACAGAAAAGAAAATAAAAAGCGGAGGGGCACAACGCAAGGCTAGGGATCAAGTGAATTTTGTCGATCTTGATGGTAATGATATTTTGCAACGTCGATGTTGATGGTAATGATATCTTGGATTGTCGATGTTGATGGTGTTGATAGTTTGGGATGCTGACATCGATGGCAATTTAAGCCAATATTATCGCCGGTGTATCGATATTTGGGACGATATATCGATACATCGGGCTTAGATGATCAATATTTTACAATTGTTTTGATAATTGATGGCATTGATGCTAGCACTACTACCATCGTGTCGATGTCGATGTCGCAACCTATCACATCAATGGCACTATCACTTGGTGATGATGATACTATCCACGATGCATCGATGGCTGATCCCTAGCCTTAGCACAGCGATTAGAGCGAACGATGGATAAAGCGAGGGAGCAAGGAGAGGACAACCATCGACATGAGGGTTAGGTAGGGGGGGACATGTGGGCGGGGTAGTGGTGTCCGCTCATGGCATCGGGCAAGGAGAGCGGGATTCGTCGGCGTGCGGCAAGTGCGGGCGAGAGGGAGCGTACAATGCACGGGCCGGCGCGTCGGCGCGACATCCTAGGCAGCATGTGTAGATGCTAATATATTAGTGTAATTGTGGGGTAGGATGGTGGCGTGAAGGGAAGGGGGGTCGTGGGGTACTGATCATGTCGGTGGTTAGTGCAGGGAGAAGAAACATGCATGCAATGTATTTTTCCCGGAAAACGACTTTCGAGTTTCACGATGTTGCAACATTGGTCGGACTTCACAGCATTGCGGCTGGAAAGCACTAGGGTGAGAGAAAGGTATCAAATTTAGTGCGTTGTTAACGAGTGTATTAGCGTGGGCTATCGGGAGGGGACGTTGGGTGCTAAACAAGACCTTATTGTGTGACGGAGCGGGACGGCCGCCCCGGTACCGGTCGACTGTGCGGGTCGAGAGGTCAACGGCCCGTCCCATGTCAGTGGTTGACATGGGGGCGGCGAGGACTAGAGGCGTTTGGAGTCCTTTGCCAACTGAGGGTTTCAATGCCGTGCCCAAGTTTTGGGCGGCTGGGGGTGGTTGGGGCACAGTGTTGAATGGAGCAAGCGGATGTCCCGCGAGACGGCTCCGGGGGTTGTAGTGGTCCACGGTGTGCGCATGCGCGGGCCGATCCCGCAATAGCACATGTTTGCACGTGGGCGGGAGGTTAGAGTTTAAGGACATATTGACCAAGATGGGTTGGTAGTGTGTTGTGGAGGTATGTGGGTTGGTCGTGGGGTTGGGAGGTGGGTTGTAGTGGGTTGCGTGTGTTGGCGGCACACGACCATGCCTGATGCGACCTGAGTTTGTTGGATGCTGGCAACGGACGTGAACGTCCGGACGCTCGGTGGGGCGGAATGTGGTGCGCCGGTCCCGTGGAGGGGGATTTTTTGTAAACGATGGCGGAATGAGAGGGTCCGCAATACTAAGGTGGGTACGTATTTTGATTTCGAAGTGGGTGACGCGGGGGCTGTCGGGGGGACAAAATTTGAATTTTGGAAAGCTGCGCTTTGTTGTGTGTACCGTCCGCCTCTACGGATCCACTGACATGGGTGAGCTAAGGTTGTTTGGGAAGAGCTAGACGGTGTTTCTTGTTCAACGGGCCCTATGTCCACCGCTCATCGGAAGGCCATGCCCATAGCGAAGACGGTCGGCGTTGCTCATTCGAGCTACCGACCCATCCATGTTTTGCGGTTCAATAGTACTTTAGTAGTACTTTGGAATTTATTACTATCTTCAGTGACGGTAGGATGAGGTATGGGTCAAGAGAAGCGTTATGCCGAAATGCACTTGTGAATCCTCGTCATCCTACCACTATAAATTGAGCACCATGCAAGCAACGCGTAAATCACGGAACACGTTCAAGCCCCGTTGAAATTCGTGTCGAGCCAGCTCGACGAACGAAATGTATGAGACGGTTGAAGTAGTCACTCATTGGCCGTTGGCGAATCGATATCTGGTTTTAACCTTGGACTTGCGTGTAGAGAGAGATTCGCTTATTCGTGCTAAGTATTCCAACACGAAGTCAAGTGGCGCAGCGCAATGAATTAATCCGCTGATTTATTGTCCATGATTCGGAGTTTTTTAATGTTAGCCGTGCACAAAGTAGTGGTCGAGCTTCGGTGGGGTCCGTTAACATGGTGGATGGAGAGTCATGCTGGGAAATTTGTTGTACCGTAGCGATGGGCTGTGGACATGCTTCTCTTGGTACGGGCACTGCTTGGGGTTGAGCAATATAGTTCGGAGCATGGGTCAGGGCTGGAGCTGAAAATTTGTAAACAACGTCCCGCGAAATCTCAGCATCGTAAAGTCTACACGGTGTAAACATGTGATTGGTTACGTAGGTGGTCGGTACAAAAGAATCGTAAACATAAACATGCTATGCCTTGCTAGTGAACAACGGTATAAATACAGCTTCACCCCTTTTCATGGTCAAATCATCAGTAGTCACGGGTAAGCTATTCTCTTCAAAGAGCTCACGAACGGGTGCGTTGACATGCTCATCGGTAGGCAACACCGAGCCGACAGAAAACTTTATCTTACCGGTTAGAGGTTCACGTTGCATGAGGAGTTTAACATCCAAACATTGGGAGATTGACATGCAGCAAAATTACAGCGGAGTGACCATGTCCAAGAAATGCCACGTCGAATAAATTAAACAACAATGAATGAGTGTCGCGACAATAAAGCGTGTTGATATCGAACGCTCAAAAAACCAGTGCGACAGTCTGCCTCTTGCAGATTGCCAACACAAATCAACTACTATGCATACTGCTAGAATGCATATGCGAGAGATATAGAGAATGTCGTTGTTGGGAGTAATAATAAATGTAATTAAATTTTGAAAAGGAGTTTCGCATGTATCCCCCCCTCCACTGCACTAAGCTGAATTAGCTCCCTCCATGCCTCACATGCGCCACGTAGCCTCAGCTAGGGCTCTCTTGCAACGGTCATCCGTGGACATGCAACGTAGCTAGCACGTCTCGGGAAGTAAGACCACAACGGCTTTAAGCATGTTTAACTCATTGTACGTGCAATACGTACCGCCTAGTTGGCGTGTGCTCACCATATAATGGGCGTGTGTAAATAATTGGGACGCGGAAATTGTCATGTGATGGAAAAGGGTGAGATATTGCTCAAAGTGAAATGGCCTTCAATATATTGCAGATGAGCGTGTAATCATTCTATATGACCCCGTAAGTTTTGTCACAGAGAGTTATCAAGACGATGTGCATGGAGAACGTGGAGTAAAGAAAGTGCTGACCGTCATGCTTCCCTCGGCCTTGTCTATCCATGCCCTTGGGTCCGCCGAACTCCGCCAAGGGGACTTTAATAGCTCCCGACCTTCTTGGGGGGAGAGAGGGGGGATATCCGCCGCACCCGCCGAACGGGTGTCACGCGTGAAAACTTGTGAGTTTGAAGAACACCAGCCGTTTGCGAGTGCATACTTGCAACAATGTCCGTTAGGGAGGCACTTCGACTGTCATGGAGGACCGCTGCGCCCGTGCCTTAACCGGATTTAGTATTCATGGTTGTTTCGGCATGACCCACGCCACGTGTGGCTTCAGGAATGGGATGGTGCAGCTCTACTCCCCCCGGGTATCGTACCCGCATCGCCAGCACCACTGGTTCACTCGAGTCTCGAGAATGGTACCCCATCAGATGCAGAAGTGTGAGCCGCAGTGCTTGCATCTACAATAGCTACCCGGGCCAACACGACGATACCCAGCATCACAGGTTGTCTATCTCGAATTACGGACCCAAGGAACGATGGAAGGTGATGCATATTGACGGAGCACCATTTGCATTGCCGATGTGCCTCCTCTAGAATGTCCCCGCCGCCATTCAAGTCCACACTCCACAACGTTGTCGAGAGCAATTGTATGTCGCTGCTTTATTGTATTGATGAAATTACAATTTTCTATAATTCACTAGGTATTTGAGGCTAGATTGAATTGTGACCGTTGCATAATGCATTTCACGGTCTAAGAACCGCACGTTGGAAAGAACCGCATGATATATGATTCTAGTACGCGTGGTTGTCGAAGAGGTTTCACGGAGGTACCATCACCGGGAATCAAGCCCACACCTCAATTTCCGGAGTCGTACGCCGTAACCAAGTACCGCGCGTAAGAGTCGGTACCCGATGGGGATATATCTGGGATATATAACCCCGTCTAGCCCGAGGAACGGGGTCCCGGAGTACATCCACTACATGCTTCTTATTTGGGCCAAAACTCCCCCAGAGTACAACGTGAGGATGCGGCCATTATTATCGCGTCCACCATGGGGATTTCACAACAATGTTCCTTATGGACACCATCCTTTCAACTTTGGAGAGACCCTAGCAACCCGCGAAATACGCGGAGGGCTCATAACCTGTCGAAGGGTTACATGGAGGTGCCATCTACGGGAAGCGAACGTGCACCTTCATGTCCGGAGTCGTACGCCATAAGCAAGTGTCGCGCCTAAAAGTCGGTACCTTATTATGGGGATAAATCTCATATATATATATCCCCGTACTACCCCAGCAACGGGCTCCCGCAATACATCCACTATTGGCTAAATAGTAGGGCCAAGACTCCCCCGGAGTTCACCGTACGGATGTGTTCATTATCGTGCCCAGTACGGGGATCTCATACCAAGTAGGAGCTGAAATTTTGTGATCAACTTCCACCGACGACAACTGAAATGGCCACGGAGCGGGCGCCACGACTAATAAAAGCGTAGCGTCCTTTATTGACTGACGAGTAAACATTTGCATTCGAGGAAGGAATGCTCGGCACATCTTTCAGTGCTTGACGTATGGAGGAAACTTAGCCCATTTCAGCATACCTAACACACTTAACGTCGATGTCGGTGCTGTTAGTCTACACTTCGTAAGCCGTTGAGCAGTCTGCGCTTTCATCTCCCATGACTAATGAAGACTCTTGCTCCAGAAAATGTCCCTCTCCGTGAAATGATAAGTCGCGAATGTTGCGGTAAGTCACAGTGCGATATAAAGTTTTCGTTGTCTACACATCCCGTTAATGTGAAGTTGTATTGTATGTGCAAAGGCTCAAAATCACCGTCAACCAACCCCCGATATCAATCGACCGCTTAATCGCTAGATGTCTATGAGTGTCTCACTACTTTCTTTGCTGACGACGGTATGCTTTTCGATTTGCAAGAATCGCTGCTGATGTTAGTTGGTTAACATGCGTATGCTTTATTCCCTCAATAGCAAGCAACGTAACCATATAGCATTATAGATGAAGTGGCAAGTATTTCAGATTCACCCATGATCAGCCACGCAGCGATGCCAGCGTCATCCTTTATGGTCCGACCTGTTCATCTTGTCTTCCTTAGACATGACCGAAGGGCACAATGACACGCGGTCCATACGCTTGTGGCACTTACAGCAAAGCCCGTCCTCTCGATCTCGCTGTAGCTCCTTCGGGCCTAGCGTATTCCCGATGGCTTTTTCGACATGCCTACCAACATTTTATAGTTTTCTTCGACCACAAATATTGCTTCGATTAGGAAACCCGCAGTATCCTTTGCCTTGAAACTTTATGTTTCCGCTTTTGGTCCAAACTCTGGGGTTGTCAAAGTGGCCATTTGCTCCAAAGATGTCTTTTTCGGCCATCAGGCTTGTAAGCATATGGCCGAACCCTCGCAAAATTTCTGCAAAAAGGAAGCCACCAAGACGTTCCAAAAAAATGAAAAAAGGCTAGATTCAAGTTGTAATCCTCTTGCGGTTGATGAGACCTCGCTTAACCACTAATGTAATGCTGACCATACCCTCGATAAAGCCCTTACACAAGATTATGTTGGGCAGAGTATCATGCGACCTCCCAGGGTAGTTGTTGCAATGCTGTGTAAGCTTCGCGTAGCTAAGTGAACCTAAGTCGAGATCTATGAGAGCGTTGATGGCGTCGCCGCGAATGTTTGGAAAAAGAGACGTCTGATTAACTGCCTCAATGAGCCCTTGAACAAAATTGGCGGTAGTGAACCTTGTGCCTTACGATTGAGCGACCACCTGTTTAGGAGAGTAAGAAACTATAGTGAAATAACCCACATGACCGCGATGTGAGTGTCACGGTCATTTCCCAGCATTGAAGAATGGTGTGACGACTGTGTCTCCAATCAGTCTTCCAAGTGACTCGGGTTAACGCCGCTCAGCAAAGGTGCTTGAAAGCCTGCTTAACGTTGTGTCTCGGTCAAGCTGCGTTTGAGGCCTTCGTAGCATGTGGCGGAACATGCATGCGTAAATTCGTTGGCTCCTCACCACTCAGACAATTGAAGAACCCAGTGCTTTTCATCCTTAAAAGACCGAAATCAGTCGCAGTAAAGCGAGGCGCGAACACGATGCTCCCCCGAGAGGTCGTTGACGCATTGCCGTGTAAATACATCTTACTACAAAAGCGAGGAGCCTCATGTTGAGGACTTCCCGCGAAAAGGTTTCCAAGTGTGTGTGGATTGTGTGCACGGGAGAGGGGAGTAGTGTCGACCGTAAACAGAGCAGTCCATGCATTTGCGTAGGGTTGTATCGAGTAGGTCGTCACATTTGATGGTGTGGTGTATGTAGGGCTTGAGACTTGAGAGCACATGCGAAGTTGTGTTTTCTAGCATGTCATTTTAAAGGTTATGAAGTTGTTATAGTTGAAATATAATTGTAACATATAGCCTAAGCCGTTGTTGTCTTAGATCCCCCTCTAACGCATGTGCATGGTAGTTGTTGTGTACAAGGTAAGACGTGTCTCCCTCATCCATATACTCCACATGATTTGCCGATACAAAATAAAGCAAATGCAGTGCAACAAGTACCCACTATTCAGTAATACTTATCTGAGTCTAAAAAACTGCAAAGCGTATATGCCGCGTAGGCCACTTGTCTATTCTGCAAGCCTATATTGCCGCTAATAATGCACGATGCGCAGCACTTTGTGCACCGCCATGGGACTGACCGACTTCTGTCGATCAATGTTCGAGGTGTGAGGCAAGCATGCTTAACCTAGCTCTTTGCGTGACTCGTGATTTATCACAGAAATAGAGGAGGAAGGCCTACATGCCCCCTTTAGCACGCTTTAGATGGTTTTGCGGCTGCGCCTCGATCTCCCGTACCCATGTCCGCGAGGCTCCCTCCTCCACTCGCGGCGATATCCACCGGGTGAAGGGCATGTCCACCCCATGGACACATTGGGGGGGGGGGGGGGCGGGGGGGGGCGACGACCATAGACATTACTAATGCGACAGTCGCTCATGCCTCCGCGAGCTAGTGTAACTTTTCCCATATCATGTTCCTTGGCCTTAGTTACATGTTTCCAACACCCTCGCACATCAAGTCTCCGTGGGTGGTGGGTACGGGCAGTTTTTCAAGAACTCTCCGTACATGGCTTCTCCGGAGGCGTCGGCCGATCATAGTGATCGCCACCACCTAACCACGCCACTCCTCCTCTCGCGGGTGACCTATAGTGTTGCTGGGGTCTCGCTCCATTCCCCTAGGTCGATTCGATTTCAGCGGCGTTGTTGACGTCCCACGAGCGCCCTACCATGGCAGTGCTTCCCGGCTGCCGCCGCCAGCACGAACGCCTTACGCCACCGATGCACTTGGACCCTCCTCGCCAAACGATTTTCAACATGTATTGCCCTCACCGATATATCGAGAGGATATTAGGGAACCAGATCGCGAAAGATATATCGGACGGCCCATGCGGGAGATCTTGACGTTGATGGGAGCATATGGAATTTCTTTGAATGCTCTTCGTTAAGAGCTTTCTCGACAACTGGTGACTAAGCGGAACGCAACTGTCGTCTCACCCCGCCTAGCCCCCCACCGTATCATGCATTGCTTGGCTATATAGTTATTGGCACACATGACGAGGAGGTGGGGCTTAGTGCCGACGGGCCTACGAGCGCACCCCCCTCCGGGGCCGCCGCCGCTACGCCGCCACCGAGCGCTTTTAAACATTTAGAGTGGATACGATTTTTTGGATTGTAGTAGATATGTAGCCGTGATGGGCATGGCACCGTAGGGTGATAAGCATGGTGAGCCTACATATGTGGTCCGCGGGATCATCACATGTCCGGAAGTCATGTACAAAGGGTATTCAAGAAGCAATTGCGTCCTCAAATGCGCTAAATAGAAATAGCTTCAGCTCTGGCCGTCCGATGGCTAAGTCGATTTCGTGGGTGAATACCATTAGATACCTCCCCCTTCCCCGAAAGGCGGGTGATACATGGGACGGGCAGATGTGACTATGAACGGGGAGGTGGAGCTAGCGGCGAGCTGTCGAGAAGCAAGATCATGGAAACGATCACAACCTACAATTAACGTTGATAATGGTGTGGTTACGAGGGGGGTCGGAAGTGATGCTAGGAACACACCAACGGCAGCCGAAAAGAACACATGTGCCAAGAGGAGTGGCATTGTCCAACGATTCTCGGAATCAGCCACCACATGAAAGCCACGCAAGGAAGATTTTGATAAGTCCCCGTAGCACACCACTCGATGGCGGATCTACCTACGGTGAACTATCCCACTTTCTCTACAAGTCGACTCCCACCATCAAAGGCAGATCCTACAATCAAATAGTAAGTGCCTGCTAGTACAAGTGGCTACGCACGCCGAAACATGGACCCTTTTTATTGGACGCGGCGGTCGAGAGGGTGCAAACACGCGGCTACGAACCCCAATGGACCCGGGTAACATATAGGGAAGGCATGGGAAGTTAGGGCCAATAAGTCCAGCCAACGTGGAAGCAAGAGCGCTATGCTCTCCTATTTGTGCGTTTCCGTCCCCCACATACCTTGGAATTGACGAGCCCCGGGAACCAAAGGGGACCATTGCATTAAAAGAAGCGGCGACGACCTTGAACGAGGTGATCGAGACGGAGGCTTGATCAACGAGCTGGTACGCTAGGGCGTTTCCGCCAGAATCTTCCCCTCCACTCACCAGCGCAACCGGGGTGACGTTGAACTTAGATTCTCATGCATGGACGCCGCCTTTGGTTTGCCAAACCCGCGCTTCGGTGGGCGGGAGAGGTCAGTCGTGCATCTTGAAGGTCTTGATGCGATGTTTTTTCCGGTCAAGATATGGTTATGTATTTATTCTTCATTAGTTGTTTAAGTTCAGTGTTCGAGGTTTAGTTTCATTGATGCTTAGGGGTGAGGGGTGTCATCTACTATAGATTGGGTACATATTTACAACCTTCGAGGAACGGGGGCAGGCATTGCATGTAGGTGTACATGGTCAAAGAGTACCCGGTCCTAACCCTCGCGTTTTTTTCTTTCATGGTTAGGAAGAGTACTGAGAGACAACAATCGGTACATTATGGGAATCAGTTTCAATTTTCAGTTTTCTTCGTGAGTGGTGGGTAGTACGAATTGTTTTCGTCTAAAGCACTCATCCGTATAGGCATTTTCCGGCGGCCGCGACATACCATGATTATCTCCGGCAAGCCCTGCCGTTCCTCCGGTTGTTGCTACCCTCATGTGATGTTGGTGCCGTGCTCCACCCCCCCTTGGGTGGGCCCGACTTTACCAACGCGGGTTGACGTTCAGCGAGTGCTCTCCCATGGCGTTTCTTTCCGATAGTCGACCGCCATCCCCAAATCCTCCCTCCTACGAACGCGTGTACCTAGTTGTATTCATGTCACACGCGGTACATTGGATACTATTTTAATTGATATTTGATCAGAGCTAGCGGGGTGATGTAACGACATTCTGGATGGCGTCTTATACCGGTTTTTTCCGAGGAATGGAAGGACACTACATTGCTAACATGTGCATCGCTAGACATGTGTGCGTCGTCGTGATAACGAATAAGTCGTTGACGTCGAAATCATATCATCAAACTTTCGAGGGCGAAGGAACAAAAGACCAATTAGCCGCCGAACATTTTTGAATCACTTTCGTATTTATACATTGTTTTGGAATTGTAAATTGCAAGAATGTATTGACCAAGCGACAACCAGCGAAAGTAGCAAAACTGTATTAACATTAGACTTATGAAAATGTATCTAGACGAGTTACCAATTCATGCCGATATGCCCGCCGCGTTTACTAAGGGCGGGGGTCGTATAAGGCGCATAGACTAACACGGCACACGGCGAACACCATGAGCCACACACGTGTACCGTGATATTGGACTTGAATCACGAGATGATATGCATCGTTGAGCATGCATTATCTCATGAGCCCCGCGCGTACCTAGCAAGTTGAGATGGTTTGTTGTCTAGAGTCATTCTTGCGGTCAAGCTCCTTTTGCAAGAAGTAAATGGGTGTTTGCTCTCACCCGGAAGTTGGTTGCGTCGTGATTTTTTGCTTTGCTAGGCTTTTAGACTTGCAGGCATGTTTCGTGTTGGCAATGATTGATGCTTCGGTAAACGGTAGCTCCAAGTAAGATTTAAGCCACGGAATTTATTGGGCACTGGTGTGGATTTGAAATGCACACATGTTGGTGTTTTATTAAAGGGCCGGCATTCCAATTTGACGGTAACTTATCACAAGGTTGAAAAGAGTGGTAGTTGAGGCTCCCGCTGTGGTGGTATATGGTGTACTCACTGTGTTTATCCGTGTAATTATGTGGTAGAATAGCATTATTTGTGAGCTCGAAGTTATTGCATGCTAGCGCCATTTATTTGTATTTGATGGCGATACCTCTTTCATCTTCACTGATGGGGTTGTCTTCCGCGCAACATGGTCTCTCAACCCCGGTTGTGTTAGCACTGATGAAGGGTTAATTGTACCGGTCCACTATGAATGAAATAATTAGATACAAAAAAACCCTGCCGGGCTCCATTTGATCTATAAACTTAAGCATAACTATGAAGTTGGTTTAAAGCCTCGGAAGCAGCCATTCCTTGAAGAAAAAGCATTAGCAGCTCAATTTTTAGTCGAGTTAAAATGTTGCGCCAACTCTGTTTGGAAAAATATAACGCGGTATATACAATCCTCCACAAAAGTCCGGACAAGATTTCGCACCTTAGCAAGTAAACAAATGTAACCATGCGTCGACTTTAATGACAAATCTACAGAAATCCTAGGCAATGCTTTGGCGCCCAAGATGGAATGCGCCGACAACTACGGGGGGCGAATTCGAGGACTGCCGGGCTTGTGTCGCGCCCGCACCCGTACGGCACGCTCTTTCAAACAATCGCCGTGCTGGTTAGGCGAGAACAGTAACGGGCGCACAACGCCGCCATGTGAATGTTGATGCGACGGTCACGCAAAGATGATGCATAGGCAACGGAGGGAGGAGGTGTTGGGCAGGCCGCTGTGGGGGAAACGCACGAAATTGCGTTTGTAGACTTACCACCGATATGCCCACAACCCAAGGGCAAGCCGCTTTCGGCCTCAATGTTCAAGCGATCATAACTTACTCAACAAGGGTCAAAACTTTTTAAAACATGTATCGTTGGACGCGCCTTTTCAATGCGCGTCGCACACATCTACTCCAAAGATTAGACACCCACAAATAGTTTTTCTGTGAATTATGCACATTTACAAATTCTTAAGGCAAAGCTAAGCCGCAGTGCCAAGCAACACCCATCCAAATCGGCTCACCTCATGAGGCGATTTGTGCGGGATTTGTCGATACATGTTTACCAATTCTCCATTTCTACCGATTTCCGATAAAGAAAATGCATAGGCAACGGAGGGAGGAGGTGTTGGGCAGGCCGCTGTGGGGGAAACGCACGAAATTGCGTGTGTAGACTTACCACCGATATGCGCACAACCCAAGGGCAAGCCGCTTTCGGCCTCAACGTTCAAGCGATCATAACTTACTCAACAAGGGTCAAAACTTTTTAAAACATGTACCGGTGGACGCGTCTTTTCAATGCGCGTCGCACACATCTACTCCAAAGCTCAGATACCCACAAATAGATTTTCTGTGAATTATGTATATTTACAAATTCTTAAGGCAAAGCTAAGCCTCGGTGCCAAGCAACACCCATCGAATTCGGCTCACCTTATGAGGCGATTTGTGTGAGATTTGTCGATATATGTTTACCAATTCTCCATTTCTACCGATTTCCGACGTGTGCCGCGCGTGGGGCGGGCGGTGTGGTTGGCACAAGCACATACCCAAACATTCCAAACACCAGCGTCAACGTGATGCGTCCCTAGCGGCCAAGTTGGACCTCGCCCCTCCCCTAAGCCAATCGCCCTCGCATGCTTACAACGTGCAGTGTTTATCCAAACCTGCGTCATGTGCGGTTTTGCTCGCTTGCTTCCCAAAAATCACCCGTGCCTTCGGCGTGAACTTCCATGCTCTTTTCACACACCCGCAAATCCAACCTCGCGCATTGAACACGGCACCCGCGCCTCCAAACCCCCTCCAAAACGTTCCCAAAAATACGCTAATGCGGAACGCGGAGTAATGTGCAGGTTGGTATGAGCGCTTGAGCAATGCCCAAGCGTGGCGCTCCGAACGACGCGTGTAGTTCAAACAATTTCCTGGGAATTTATGGACTTATTAATTCGACAAACTCCACCGACAACACCCGCTTTAAGCTGAGGTTTAACCACCCCGAATGACGGCTTACTGCTTGCTTGTCGGCTCTCCTACAATTGGGTGGTACTCGGGTATCGTCGTGCGTGACGTGCTGAGAGGGGAGCGTGTTTTAACTTATGCATAATGCTTATGTTTTGCTTAACATAATGCATGTCCGGACTTTTGTGGAGGAGTGTAGTAGAAAAACTTGTTTTAAATATCATCAATATTATGAAAAACGAAAAACTTCAAACCCAGTTTTTCACCACACCCTCACACAGCACCCCCCCCCCCCCCCCGACCTCCCCGCGGCTCGAACACACACACACACACACACACACACACACACACACACACACACACACACACACACACACACACGATATATGCATTAGGAAAGTGGGTGCTGTTCGATTATGCGCTGGCTGAAGCGTTGGGTGTTGCAACCTGCCCGTGGTGAGACTGCAATGAGCAAACGACTATACTCTTTTTCGCTCGAGAAGCTGGACGAAAACGACAGTGTTCCAACTGTACGCGGGGCGGAATCGCATGATGATGGCTGTTTTTGAGTATCACAATATCATTGCTTTAGTTGCATTTAGTGATGAGTCTACCCGTCTTGGGTCTGTCTTAGCGAGCCTTGCTCTACAACCCCCGGTCCAATCCTGGCGCAATGCCTGCCGTCCTCATTTTCGGCCCCCTTCTCTGCTCAAAGTTTTCTTAGAATCGTGAACTATGTATCCCTTTCGGTACCAAGTTTTGAGCTAGCAGCTAATTTCTTTTCAAATGTATGACGTGAAAAGTATGCAACGTACAAAAATGGCACTTGCAAGATTTCGCAATTATCGTTTTACCGTTTCCATCACCGACAACGGCAAAAAAAACTCCGGGTGAGGTATTTTGCAACATACGAAAATACGAGATGCATGTGCCGTGCCCAGACACGCCTTTGCATCATCATTGCCTGCATGTGATTGCAAGTTAAACATCGTCGGAAAATGTTGTTCTCAAAGCACGAGCTGTGTTTTCCTACTAAAAACATACAAAGTGGACATATCAGCTGCTTTCAGCCCGCGCAGATATCAATACCTAATAAATAGTACATAGCATCACACTATTTTAATCCCCCACTTTCTGATTGACCTTCCCATCGCCACGGCGTTGGAAGCAGCCTAAGAGCAGGTGGTTGCAGCCGACAGACACTGGCTCCCAACGGCAGAAATGATAACGGCTAGCAGTTCATTGCCAGAGTCGTTGCAGATGTTCGCCGAAGTCAGATTCGCCACCTGTAGCAACATCACGTTCGCTCGTCAGAACAAAATGGAGAAAAAATATCAATACAGGCACAAATCTGACCCCCATATTGGTGAACTGAATCACTCATCGCAGTAGACGCGCAGTTACGGCAGCAGGGAAATATTAAAGTTTTTGGAAAACAAAGTGATGTCGTCAAATAAACGCCTTCTGTCATTGATTGAGACGGGATCTTTATAGGTGGTCCCAATAAATGAACGGCACCTATTGTTGTTATTTATACATAAGTCAATGATGATGACATACCTGGTGCTGGTTGCAGGCTGATGGATGTTGCTCTTCTTGGTGAAGCTCCATCAGCTCCTCAAGCGCAGGCATATCAACAGGGCCAGTCACGCTGCTTCGTCGACTGCTGTCACCCGTACTGCTGTGGAGGTAGTTCAAACCACCCCGCCCCCGTTGCCAGAATTGCATCGTCGCGAATAAGTTCTCGTCATCAACAAAGTGCCCAACAGACGATACGTATTCAGACCGCCGCCGCTCTTGCGACAGGTGGTAATCATAATGACCATGATGCCATCTAGCTCCGCACTCCACGGCATCAACGTCGGACTGAAATTCGTCAATCTGATGCCGGAGGTCGGCGACAGGTTGCCACTCAGCCCCCGCCGCCGTCATCATCCCTTGTCTTTGCAAAAAGCAGTTTACAATGCCTTCCGCCGGGTCAATGCAATGCCCGCTGCCTGGAAAAATCGCCTCAGGTGATGAAACTGCGAGGCTGCACTTCACGGCATCAGACATCATGTTTGCTGACACTGTAGCTGCTGGAGAGTTGGGGCCTGTGCGCCGCCCGCCGGAGAAGTAAGAGGCACTGGTGCCGCCGTCATCCAGAGAGCTCGTCTGATAGGTAACACCGATGCGGCATTGTCAATTCAGGAGCTATTTCACAGTCAAAATTTATATGTGTTGATACTACTTGATACAGAATGCTGTACGTCGTCTTTTAGACGACAATCGGGAAACTACACTTGTATCAGTGCGTCGGGTGCTACTGCGCGGCTGCACTACAACACCTGCCTCCTGTTGCTGCTGGAGCGTGCTACTAAATACCACAGAGATAGTACTAAATACATACAAATGTTACAACTGTTGAAGTGTACCTGACTACCACGTTACTGTATGTGTAAGGTCACACACGCACACATATGAAAACCGTATGAATAAGCAAGTCCGCAAGCAAGAAAGGTAAAACAAACAGAGCTTGTCATGACTACTCACTCGAATGATGCGACGAAATACTACAGGGCAGTGCCTGCGCTGCGACCAGATAGATAAAAAACCGCAAAATAAGGGAGAAGTTAATGTTAGGAAGGAATCCCCGTACCGCGCACATCACAACCGGGTACTACATACGACCCTGCCTTGTCTCGGAACGCAGAAGACGTTATTGTTGCCCTAGTTCTCCGATGAGGTAACAGCTCGAGAAGCGCTATATGCTGACTACACTGTAAATGCCCGCCCAATGAGAAAATGCTTCCCGCCGCGCGCGAGTGTGCTTGACGTTTATGAACGTTCTGGTGGTAGTTCAATAATAACTAAAGTGCGGGACGCACTACGCGACATGTGGGAGTCTGTTGATGTGGCGGACAGATGTGAATAAAAAAAGTATTCGGAGCACACAGTAGGGAAGTACGTAGTACCTCATATGCTTGAGATCCAACGGACAGCGGTGGCCCGGTACTGTCACTCACCGCACCACCATATTCGTCCGCAAGCAGGGCGGTAGAATCGTGTTCACGTCGCCGAGCTCGTCTGCGAAGAAGTAGGTGGCTCTACCACAGTCAGTATAGTCCTTCTAGATTATTATGCTTATTTTATAGTAGCCATCTTTCACCAAGTAGTGCACATGTAGCGAAAATATGTATTTACAAGGCTTGTTAGAGCAGGCTCTTTATGTTTGGCAGGACATAATGAACTGGGTCTATATCGCACGTACGTTTTTATCTGTATATGTGGGAATAACACACATCCAAATAACAGGTGATGCTGAGTGTCGGGGCGGGTGAACTACATTTTGTCACTCACCTGTCCCGGTGCCGGTTGAGACGTTTGCGGCAAGCCCTCCGTTCGCCGTCAAAGTCTTCGAGAAAGTGTAGACGCATACATTGCTGGCAGTGGCGAGCACGGAACCCGTCTGCAATAACTTCGGCCGCTTTTTTATGGGCGTCGCATACTTTGCTCGTTTGGGACTTCTTCATGCGGGGGCCGACTTTGGTAGCTAGCAGTAGGGTGGCGGTGCAGCCGTCCACCACGCACTTTCCGCGAGGACAGGTGGCACCTGCGCAGCGTTAGTTGAGGAATATCTCACTATCTATCATTACTGACACTCTGCCAGTAGTAAATACCTCCGCACGACGACATGCGCTCGTGCAACTTCAACGCCGAAACAAACTGTCAGATGTATAGATGTATCATTATGTGGGCAGATAACACTGATGTCGAAGCTAATAATAAGAGGATATGGCCCTGGCCGTTGCGTTGAAGAGCAATAAGACAACGCAAAGCTGCCCACGCAAGACACGAAAACAAGCTACGAATAAGGATGGCTTGTTCCCTTATTGACTTCGCTCACTTTTCACAAGACACACACACAAAACTATACCGGCTCATACAAAACTGTAGTCACCTGATGCGGTATACCTGTACACACCACTCATCGCAACAAATCGCAACATCACTTGCATAAACTGTCGGACAAACTGCAGCAAAATTGGTAAGATGCATCACTTGCATCCAGGCGATACGCCAGAAATTCAATCCGCACGCGAAGAGACTTACCGAATGTGTGGTATGGGCGTGACGACTTGTTGCCTCTATCAACTTTTAAAGGCGGAGTAGCGGCGGCCATGATACCTTCGGCTCGATAAAAGCTTCGTTCCTCCCGTACCCACGTAACGTCTATGATCCCTACACAGAGAAAATCTTAACTGTATAATTGTCTGTTATGGACGTCTTCCTGGGCGGCGCCGGCGCCACGAGTGGGTTGCAGGTGCTGTGGAGAAGTTTTGGAGTAAAGCCAGTTGTAGCGCGCTGACGAAACAAATAATGTGGCTCCCCATATGGATTTTGCCCGTTCATTGGTGCTTGGGGGGCGCATCAGAGCCCGGGCGAATGGACAGCTGATAATGTCACGTGGTGCGGCGGCGGACAACATTTACTATTATTTAACCTTACATCGTTTTGCTTACAAAATATGTGGGACATAACTATCAGTACTACGACTTCCAGAGATCTTTTAGAGCAATGAAAATCACAGACCTCAAATTAAAATAAGGTAATGATCCTTGATGAGGATTTTTCTATTTCCTTTTTATAATGATAAGGATTTTTCGCATCACGCGATTTGGATCCACATCATCGATGATAAATTGATAAAAATATTAGATTTCCAAAATGTTATTACGACAAATTTGTTTCGGTACGGTACCGAACCGGTGTGTACAGATTTTACATCGTCTTTAGTGCGGGTACGGTACCGTACTGCGAATATACCACATATTATCATATATTGTCTTGATTACAATAGGAACAACATGTGCATTTCGTATATAGTCAGATTGTTTTAAATCTAGAGGTTTGCAAAACTTACTTACATATTGTCTAGTTGACACATGTGACCCCGTACATAAAACGCTGTTTTTCTATGTATCTTTTGGCATGATGCTGTGCCCCCCCTCGAATAGTTAATCTACAAGGCCATCTCGATTCAGTGCAAAAACTTTTATTGAAATCGGTGGTAGTTTAGTGAAGTAGTGCGCATCGGAACATCCGCTAGTCGGGGGCTTTCAGTTACTCCGATCGCGGCGCACAATCACTTTTCAGGTACTCACCATGCGAGCCGAACTTTACCCGTTCTGCGTTCCGGGCGTGGAAGTGGTGGCCTTGGCCACCGTTTTCGACGAAGGTGATGCCTATGGGTGGTCAAGGGCCACTTACGGTGAGCATTGGGCCACTGCTACACTCACGGGGGTCGTTAGCACTGTAACGGACGCTTCCGCACTAGTGCGATGAAAGGGTGATGATGAGGTGGAGGTTCAACTCGAGGACATAGAACTTAACGGCGAGACCCTCCGAAGAGCCCAAACCGCCTTGGTTGAGCAGTCTAAGCCATACACAATAAGCGGGACCGGAAAAAGTTTGGTGGACGGTGCCACAAGCGGCTCTGCTGAGGTAGAACCGGAGTCGGAGGAGGAGCCGCTTTTTACATACGCGGGGAGAAAAACCGGGGCAGCAATTAGCACCGGCTCACCAGTCGGTCAGAATTCCGGCGTCGCGTCGCCACAGGTCCCCAGCGACGACTCAAAGGACAACAATGCTTCCCTTAACATCGGCGGCAACCATGAGTCCAAGTCGGAGGAGCGAGGTCGGGGTCGTGGGAGCTGAGGTGGCCGAGGCCGCCGTCGTGGTAGCGGCGTGCCATTGCGCGGCCGCGCTTCCGCTCGTGGGAGAGGCCGAGGGCGTGGCCGTGGTCGTGTACGTGCAACCGACGCGCTGCCCGTCCAAGGTGAGATTACTCTCGATGATAGTGACACGAGTGGGGACGTCTCGGAGCCGGAGGCCGAATCTGAGCCGGAGGATGAGCCCGACCCGGAGAGCCTTATCGTAGGGAGCAAAATATGGAAAAAACCGCAGGTCCGCAACATCGACCCATTTCTTTGCAACGGTCACCAACGCTCGGCTACTTTGAAGCTCCACAACTCATCGGTATGAGCGAGATCAACGCCTTCTTGCTGTGGAAGCGCTTCAAGCCTGGCCAACATCAATGCAACCCCAACTTCTCCGGAGAATGCGGAGTACATGAAATGATGTATCACTCCATTCGCATGCGCGAGATTGGTGAGCGCCGTGCCCTTCGGTCCCACCGCCCCGTCGACTCCCACCACTTGTTGTTGAACCCCATTGGAGAGACTTTGCGGGGCCGCTGCAAGCGCCGCAGGTGCAGGTATTGCTCCAAAAAGACGCAGCACCATTGCGCATGTGGCCCTTGGGTAGAAGGACAATTGTGCATGTTCGTATGTAGCCCTGCGCAGAATCCTGAGTGCTTTGCCAAGCACAATGATGGCATCCTGCCCCCCAACAAGCAGTCTCTTGCCGTGGCACAGCAGTGGGTGGCAAGGAAGACTGCAAAGGAGACTTGAAAGGTAGTTTTTGGATTTAGCTCAGCTTTAGGTGGCAAGACCTCAGCTCAGGTGGTAAAATCAAGCACAGACAGCAACAGGAAAAAATGTAACTAACTAAATGATCGCAAATCTTCTCTCTGTTTTGCACCATGTTGTTATATCGCGTATCTTGCATTATGGTCTACATGTATGCGCATTTTGGAGTCATTCTGAACCAGTCATGGGGCACACTCATGCATGAGATGACCCCCTAATGTTGAAAAATGGGAGGGGTCACATGTGACCCACTACGAAACCCGCCACTATTCATATGAAATCACTGAAATTTGCCACCATTTCTCAGTATGATGTTTATTGAAAAGTTTAAATGTGTGTGTACCAGTTTAAGCCAATTATGAGGCCGATGGATGTAGTTACAATCAATTCCGTGAAAGACTCTGTCTGGCGCTATTTTTTGCCGTCGGAAGTGGCTAAGACCCATGATTACATGTCATCAGCATGGCCTCTGTAATGCTCACAACCGACCTCCGTCTTCAATGACAGATCAAACATGCCTAGAGGAGCAACATACTAAAGAATGGGTGAATTCTGAGATTATCTATATGTGCTCGCACCGGATGGAGGAAACCGAATGGGAGGGGTCACGTGTGACCCCTTCCACGCGCAAATAGACAATATGTGACAGAACGCACACATGTACGGTTAAGCGTTACCGTAAAAGCGGTGCGTCTTGCCCAGCCCTCGAGGTAACCCTCGAGGACTGAGGAAATGCCTAGCGCAACGCCCAGTGCCATGCCCTCAGCAACACCAACTAACGGCAGCCCCTAGAGCCGGTGCAACCCCCGAGCATTGGCACTCTATGCTTTGCGCTCGCCCATCTGGCTCGCGCAACTTCTGTCTCGACTCTCGTAGTCGAGTAAGGTGTCAGCTAACATCGTCTTATGCGCACTCGAGCGTCACGAGACACTTTCCCAACTTCTAGGTCGCCGTCTAACAACATGTAGCTTGAGCAGTCTACCTCCGCGCTCGGAGCTGACCCTCTACCCTTTGTCCATGAACAACGTACCTCCGAACAGATACAAATTGCAGTGTCGGCCCTCGAACTCCGGGTTTCTGAGCAGATTCAGGCGTCTATCACCGCCTTACTGGCACAACTACAGCGTTTAACAAGCCCACATGTGCCCACGAATCGACAACAGTCCACCCCCCTTGACGCGACCATTGCGACTGAGGGTGGTAAGGCGGCCCATGAGCCACCTATCGACATGCTGAACGACGACCCTGAGCTTCACGAGCCCGAGTTCGTCGACTTTGCCGCCTACGGCAAAGTCATCCATGCCGGACTGGGACGCCCCCCTCGCGATATTGACGAACCCCGCCTTTGGACGCTGACGGACGACACGGCGCGTTTCCTCAGCGACAGAAAATCTCATGCGGGGTAGGTACGACGAGTACCTCCACATCGGGTGCTATGCCTTCTTCGTTTGCTGCGCCAACGCGGCAATCGGCGAGGCTTTGGACGCGGTGTCAGCCGGCCCGCCTTTACCATCAGAGCTGGCAGCGGCCGTTGCCCTCATGAGAGCGGATCATCGCACCCACGCAGCGACGGAGGAGGACACCCGTACTCGACTGGGCTTCCTCCGCCTCACCAAGGGCGGACAAACGAGCTCGGATTCGGACCGAGTGTTTGCAGAACTCGCCCACGAGCGTTTCTGCCGCCCGCGCCCTACCGCGGTCTCCGGCCCACTGGACGAGCTACTCCAAGCGATTGTCGACAGGATGCTTGAAGTCAGCTTGCGTGCCGCCAATAAGCAGTTGCTAGAGCAGCGTTCGCAAGGCAACGCCGGACAAGCCACCCGGACATGACACCAAGGCCAAGAAGACGGCCGCCGACAAGCGCAAGGCCGCAGCAGCAGCAACGGCGGCCGGAACCAAGCATGGCGACGGGCCCAAGCCACCCACGAAGAAATGATGGTGTGACCCGCCGCTCCAATTCTTGCTCCCCGTCATCCACCTACATGCGTCGCCGCGTGCGGCTAAGATGGCGGGAGTGGGAGCATATCGGCGCGAGCGGTCAAGTCGTGAGCTGGATCCGCCATGGCGTGCGGGTCAAGTTCAAAAACGGCCTACGTCCAAAACCGTTCAACCACGGAGTTTCCATGAAGGACGCCACCCAACCCCAGTTGGACTTCCTGGCTACATAACTACCGCGTTTCGAAGCCTGCGGAGCTTGGGAACGCGCATACAACACTTGCTACATGTCCCGCATGTTTCTCGTCCCCAAGCCCGGAGTGAACAAGTGGCGTTTGATAATCGACCTTCGCGAGCTCAACAACTATTGCGCGGAGTTCAACATGTCGTGCGAGACCCTCAAGCACCTCCGCCACTTGTCCCGCCCAGGCGACTACTTCGTCTCGCTAGACCTCGCGGACGGCTACTACACACTCGGCATTCGGGAGGAGGACAACGACTTCTTCACGGTAAATTGTAGAGGCGAGCTCCGGCGCCTGGCGTGCCTCCCGATGGCATGGTCCGGGTCCGCCTACTATTTCTGCAAACTCACGCAGACTTTCACAGACTACCTCCGGAGGGCGCGTACGCCACTGACCGCCAAGAAGGCGACACCTCAAAAGCCATCAAGGCGCTTCCTACGCAACGTCCGCTGGCGCGGTGTTCGCCTACTACCCTACATTGACGATTTCTTGTTCATGGCCAGCTCACGCGATGCAGCGCTACTCCTACGCGACCGCGTCGAAGCCCTCCTACACCGTCTCGGCCTCCATCGCAACCCGAACAAAGGCATGTGGAAGCCCACACAGGTGGGCGACCACCTCGGCCTTACTATTGACCTCCTAAACACCGAATTTCAAGCCCCGTTCGACAAGCTACAAGCCCTCTCTAAACATGCTTCAGCTCTACTCGGCCGCGCAGCGACCACCGCCCGGTGGCTACCCGCTAGACAGCTTGCGGCATTCGCGGGAAAGGCCCAATTTCTCTACCTTGCCATCGCGTAGGCACGTTTCTTCCTCCGCGAACTACACTTTGTATTAAGTACACGACATGGATGGAGCGGCCGAGTCCGGATGACACACCAGCTCAAACGAGACCTCGAGTGGTGGCGTACAATGCCCGACCAGCACAACGGACGCTCTATCTACAAACTCATAGAGACGGCGTACCTCCACGCTCACTCGAGTGGCTACGGATGGGGTGTCGTGCTGAGCGACAACCCCGCTTACCAAGCACGCGGTTTCTGGTACGACGACGACCGACGCCAACACATCACTTGGAAAGAGCTACGAACCGTACGACCCGCGATCGAGTCCTTTCTACCTCAGCAACGAGGCCGCAACGTCCTACTCATGTTAATCCATGTATACACGGAATGGCATGAAGGGGGATAGAACCGCCGCTTCCCGGAACGGAGCTGTACGCCTTATCCAAGTACCGCCAAAAGTCGGTACCCGATATGAACATATTGTGTATATGAACCCATCGCATCGCATCGCGACTCAGCGGCGAACACCTATAGCGAGCACCTATAGGTGGAGGGCCAAGACTCCCCCGGAGTCTAGCGTACACATGTGTCCATTAGCAGTCCTACGGAGGGATATGTAAACAACTGCACGGGGTCAACACCGCCGTCGTGGCAACATTGTCCAAGTTGACTACGCGTTCCCCCGTCATGATGACCGAATTACGATGACTGTGGCACCTACTGGACGTCAACGACATCGGCATCCGACCCCGATATATTTGCTCCGCCGCGAACATATGGGCCGACAGCCTCAGCCGGGAGCTCGACCGCGACGACGGGCAGCTAAACCCGCGGATCTTCAACTACCTTCAAATAACGCGGGGACCCCACTCTATCGACCGGTTCGCGACAGTGGAAAACACGCAGCTTCCCCGTTTCAACGTCAGGTGGCGCGACCCCAAATGCGAGGACGTCGATTGTTTACACCTTCCGGACACCACGTGGCAGCGCGAGGCCAACTAGTGTAACCCCCCGTGGGCCGCTTCACCCGCTCTCTGCGCAAAACTACACCAGTCGGGCGCAGCGGCCACCGTCGTCGCACCCTATTGGCCCCACAAACCGAGGTTCTAGCACCTCCACAGCATGGCCACCGAGACGCCGCACGCGACGTAATCTTCCCCGGCGCGGCACGGCTTGCGAGAGGGGGTAGGACGACGAAGATGGAGCGTCGTGGCCTTTCGACTACCACGCCGGCATGGTTGCACACCCGCGGGGGCGCAATAGGGCACACCCTGCGGGCGTCTAGCCCTACCATCGCTGATTTACGCACCATCACTTGCCAGCCACTCGCACACTCGCGACCGGCCCGCTACAAGCTACGCGAACCGGATGCGCACGCACCGTGGACTGCGACCATGACTACTAAGCTTCGCAAGCTACTAGGGACCGACAAAGTCGGAGCCACCGCGCTACACGTGCTGAGTAGCTCCCTCGCACCGACTACCTACGCGAACTACGACAGCGGTATGCGCCAATTCGCCGCGTTCTGCCACGAGAAATGCATCCACCCGTTGCAAGCTACCACACAGTCCGTCATCCGCTACACGGCATGGCTAGGACTGCAAGGCACGGTCGCCGCGGCTTCCATGCAACAATACTACTCTGCAATTAACAAATTCTTCTGCGACCACCAACAACGGCCAATCGTTGTCGGCGAGCTTTAGCGGACGCACGACGCGGGCTCGAAGTGCAGCAAGAGCGTTTAGAGGCCGCGGACTCCCGCCTCCCGCTACCGGCCCGTCTTGCGCTCTCGCTACTAAACGCCGCCGCCGAACTCCGCAAACACCTCACATTGACGCCACCAGCGCGACACATTATCGCTCGATTCCAGGCGCTACTAGCGGTGTGTGCGAATTATGCGTCTTTCTGCAGAGCGGAAACTGGAGTCCGTGGCTTAACTCAAGACGTGACTGTCGAACAACCATCCGGACAAATTTGGCTATTTATTCGAAAAGCTAAAGGCGACCAACGACACAGCGCGGCCGAAAAACCAATCCTGGCTATCCCAATCAAGACCAACCCGACCCTCGCTGACCTTTTGGAATGGTATTGCGCGCAGCGTGCCGCCTTTTGCGAGAAATTCTACATCGGCCCCCAACCAACCGCACTATGGAGCTTCGCACCTTACGAGAATTCCAGCGACGGGCAAGCAGATGCTACTCTCTCCGCTTGGCTCCTCGACGCTTACACCGCCATCATCGGCGCCGCACCTCCGAAAAGTTTCAAATTGACATCGCGCAGCCTCCGCTGCTAGCTGCATCGGGACCCCACTCCACATCGTCAAATACATGGGTGGATGGGCCAAGAACAATTCTGTGACAAAAGGAAAATACATCGACCCTACTATGACCCCATCACCAGCGGCGTGGCAATACTTCGGCTAGCTCGTCCCATCTAATCCGCTTCATTAAGACTAGGCAGCGCAAGCCGCCCGCTCTTTAAGATATTGGCAAAACGTGCCCTCGGGTAAATAGTCAGATTGTTTTACATGTAGATGTTTGCAAAACTTACTTACATATGTGACAAAACGCACACATGTACGGTTAAGCGTTACTGTAAAAGCGGTGCGTCTTGCCAAGTCCTCGAGGTAACCCTCAAGGACTGAGGAAACGCCTAGCGCAACGCCCAATGCCATGCCTTCAACAACAACAGCTAACGGCAGCCCCTTCAGCCGGTGCACCCCCCGAGCAATGGCACTCTCTGCTTTGCGCACGCCCAGCTGGCTCGCGCAACCCACCCACCCAACCCATAATTAGCGCTACAGTGAAATCATTATATTTCTACTATCACTGGTACATGCACGGATACCCGTACTTCTTTAGGATTTTATAATACAACGACGTCGTATTTTCGCCGTCAATTACAGGAACCCAGACATCCGTACAAATAAAATCGTAGTGAAAGAGAGGAGTACGATTGAATTACAATCACCATGTCATGGACACGAGGACATGGAACACGGAGGAAAACAAAGCTGACGCCCCCCCGTCTCCTACCTTGGAAGCGCCTCCACTGCCTCCGCTTCACCCCTACCCCTCCCTTCCCCTCTTCTATCATTCCCCTTTCGCGTTTGGGGAGGTAAAGGGTGGTGTTGGACTTCTACGTGTCCCCTTAGTTGCCCACCAAGCTCCACATGGTCAAGCCAATTGGCCGCTGACCGACCCCCTTCTCCTTCTTCAACACCTCTCCCTCAAGCTCGAACTCCCCCTCTCCTCAATGTGCCCTATTGCGTTTCTTGCTCGCTTGCACCGTACTTCTGCTGCTTACCGGGCCCGCGATGGTTTGCGTGCGTCGTTTGTCATACGCCCTCCACCAAACTCCCTACTCGTTCATGTTTTGATGGCTCCACCGCTGCTCTTCGGTTTATGGCTTACCGATCTGCGTCACCTGCCCACGCGCGTGCTCCCTTTCTCTCCCTTGGTCGTAGCTTATGGGCGTCGGTCGTGTGTTTTTTGTCTCGACATGTTCATGTCCGTGCATCTATGCAACGTGATGGTCGTGCGGGTGAGTCGGGGCCTCATATACATGCAAAACGTATGACCGCTAGTTTGGCTGTAAATCGGCGGAAGATGGCGCTTGTTGTGCATGCGTAGGCTCCTCGGGGCCGAAGTTGTGTGCTAGAGGCGTTTACTACTCTATCGGCATGCTGTGGGAGGATAATATTGGCGAGCGTCGAACCTTTGAGAATTCTCTCCCCCACGTGCTCCCCTTGCGAACTACAATTCTTTGGCCGCAATTATTGGCTCCCGAACCTCGCTAGACACATTAACTACTATATAGCGGGGACCTCTCCCTCGACCCTCGTCAGTCTCGCCAAGGTGTTGATCTCGCCACTTCCCCCTTACCTCTTTCTCATTATGCTCGTCTCGCACTCACATGTTGTCGGCTACCCGTGCTGGCTCTCGCTCAATTCCAAACCTACGTTGGCCGGCTCCATCTAGTCCGGCCTCCCTCGCCATGATCACGGGCTTTCCCGCCCTACTCTTCAACTGCGCCCTCGAGTGGCATGCCCGTCCTCATGTGCTGTCTAATACCGTCCACCCAAATCAAGGCAACAAACAAAATAAGACGCATTTAATGTGCGGTGACGAATGCATGTCATGCGCAAGCTTCCCTTCTGAGGTAGCCGTCTTTAGACCATCCACAGTGCAAAATATCACAACAATATGATTTTTAGTGTGGTTGAGTAGAGGCGTACGTTAAAATGTCTGGAAAAAGGGCCGAAAACTGTGATATGCGGCGGGATCGACGAGAGACCACGCGAGGAGGGGATGTTCGCTAGCCTTTCCCTCCTATCTCCGGCAAGACGGAAGTCACGCGGGAGCTAGATAACGCTGGGCTGTCGCCCCTCTCGAAGGCCGATCGGCCTAGACCGGTCGGCACCCCGCTTTGGTCGAAGCGGGCTGTGCATCGTGAAGCTCGAGGAGCACTGTCATTCTGCATTTCTTGACAAATGGAATTATTTTTATATCTGTTTGTTTTAACTACGAAATCATAAATGCTCTTACTTCTTAGAGGGAGGGGGTGTGGCAATTACTGCGGTTGCTTAAAGTTTCTAGCCTCCGAGGAACGTCGGCAGACATTGCAGATGAGTATGTCGATAACTGTACTTGGTTGAAGCGTACCCGGCCCAATCTTTACTCGTGACCTACAAAGCTGAGCAAATTGATAGCCGTTAGATACCAGCCGGTCCATTTCGATGATGTGTTGTAAATCATTTTCATTTTCACTTCGTCTACCTCCGTCGTCGGCGGGTTGCCCACCGCCGCAACTGGGATTTGTTGGAGCTAAACAACAACAACGTCCCAATGTGCCCCTCGACGGTGCCGACTTTGGCATAGTTGAGGACCACGCAGAGGACTAGGCCGCTCTCCGCCGTCTTAACCCCATACCGGGACCCCCCACCCCGAGTGTGACCTTCTAGACCCCCCCTCCCCACCCTCAAGTTTGCTCCCTTTGTCCGACAATGACGACTAAGGTTGTCTGCAACATAGAAGTGGAGCCATGCTCCTTGACTTTCGTAACGCGCCACGCATGTCAACTCTTCATGATGACGGTTGGAGGTGGGCGCATGTGCTCGATCGCAACGTCCCGGCTTTGCGCAAATGGGTTAACCGCCGCTAGTGCTCGGCGGGAAACTTATATGATGTACATTTTGACTTCCCGGCGTGACTAACGGTTGACCCTCAAGGCCTCAATAAGTATGTCTACCGCGATGTTACCCGCCTCCATGGTAAACCCCCTAAGTTTAAGCGCATGCGGCTGGAACTAAGTGTTTCATTGCGGATGTCACGTTGTCACACATGTATCAATTGCGGGGTAGCGGACGCGGCCGTTAAGTTCCTCGGACATGTGCATCGCTTGGTTTCCGCAAATGCCGATATCAAACGAAGGATATACACGCTACACATTTCGGCCTACAAATACTTCCATATACTATATTAATCAGCTTGGAGGCAAAGAACGCCTGCAAAACCATTTTCCGTCGGAGTTTCCTTGCTGAGCAATACATTGGCACCGCCCTTCATCTCCTTATCCCGCTGGTAGAGGTACTTTATTCGCTCGAGTGACACGAAGGGACATTCTCAGCGTAGTATTTCGCGCACTCTTTGGGCTCGCACCTTCCTCGATATCTTGGCGCATGGCGGCGTTTCCCCGGCGGAGTAAGTACTACGAGTTGTTCCGGGCACCGGCTGTGGGGCTTGAGCGATGTTTTTTGCTTATCGCGACTTCAATTCCCGCGTTCCTTCGGACAATTATGTGATGGCGGCGTACCGTATACTCAGCCTCACGCCGGGGCGTGCCTCTTATGCCCGGAAGTGCCCGTAGTGCAATGAGTCACCATAATAACTTCGCGACTCCGTCTCCTCCTCTACGACCTCGACCTCTAGTGTGGACACCGGTCTCCATGCCCATAGATCATATCCCCCGTTGTACTTCCTCATGGTACCTTATTCATCTCCACATTCGCATGATATATGTTTTCGAGGAGTTCGCGAGTGAGGCGGGGGTGGTTACGGGCCGGGATCTCCGTTTTGATGGTCGCCGCATTCGATCTTTGCTTTCTTGGGTCTACCTAGCAAATGTTGTGTTGTTGGATGGGTATTACGGCTCCGAATAAGCACATAGTTATGAATGTTGTGGACGTTACTAATGCGCGCATGAACTTTAGGTGCCCTCCAACTGTAGGTGCCCCGCTCCCGCTCCTTGGACACCTTACGGCCATGACCCAGCTTGCTAACTAACTTAGATGCCGTTTTACGCACTTCGTCCTCGGCTCCTCGCATGGCACGCCGTTTGTAAAGTCTTTCCACGTCGACCACCCTTTGCTCGCCAATATGGTGGGCGGTTGGCTCCTTTGACGGTTGAGGGGGCTAATCTCTTGGGCAATTTGGCGGCCGCTCACCGTTTCCCCGGGATGAGGGCTGCATCCCTCCGCACTTTGAAGCATCGCGAGGAAGCTGCGGCCCCCTCCCGCCCGACCGCGCTTTGATAATGTATTGTCTCACTCATTGTCGTGCTTCATGTATAAATTCCATATTCACAAGCACTGTTTTGTTTAGGACAAGTACTGCTGTACCTGTAGCTTTTTAATTTAGCAGTAGAATCGGTACAGCTGCAAACTCGTCATCATGCATGTACGTACCGCCCATGTACGAGTAACATTATATGATGCTGCTGGCGATTTTATTCTTCATTTATTATTTCCGCTCGTAACAGATCATCTCTGATATTTATCGCGCTGCTGCTGGATTTGTGTAGCGATTATTCAAAGTCGACCTTTTTGACTGACAGGTACAGGTTCTAGAATGTAGGTACGCATTATTCCTAACTAAGGAAAGGTTATTTATTATAGGCGTGGTATGTGTGTATGCAAGTACATGTAGGTACGGAAAGTAAGGAAAGGCAAGGCATTTGTATGTCCTGTGCGACAAAAATGCAGACAATCCTGATGACGTGCGCAATACAATCGCAATAATAACAATAATAGTATGCAATTTTTATAATGTATAATAATATTTCAACATATTATGATTATCTTACATCATTGTCACTAGATAAACGTTCATGGTTGTGAACGGTATTAGTGAATATGTAGTAAACAGAGTGAACTAATATACTATAGGTAAGCTAGTTACGAGCAGCAGCTCGCGCTGTTGCTTTTAGTTCATATGTAACCATAACGTAGGGCCTTGGCGCTCCCAACCCGCGCATTCTCCACCAACCACGACGGACACATATGGCACTTCTCACGCCTCTCTACCTTCTTGTCTCGAGCGTGTGGGGGGGGGGGGGGGGGGGGGGGGGGGGGGGGGGGGGGATGAGCACCAGTGCCTATCTCTCATGTGAAGGCACAATGCATATCACTCTCCCTACCATTAACCCCTTCGCGGTCTTGGAGGATGTTCTAGAGGATTTACCCGCTCATGTCACGCCTCTCAAGAAGACCAACAACGCTGACAACACATTGCAAATCACAGTCCCTACCAATAACCCCTTGGATCTTGGAGGATGCCCATGAGGACACACCCGCCCATATCATGCTTCCCAAAAAGACCGACGCGGCCACGCTAACCGCGACCCGTCATCGTGCTTTGCATGAGCTGCCTAAGTCCAACGGACCAACGTGAGAGCCAGATTCGTCACGCATAGCAAGCCTCCACGATCCGCTCGACCGGCTCCCCGATCCGCTCGTTTAGTGGGGCCGCCGGCCACATAAGAAGAGCCATAGACGTACCCGCATGCGGCACACATCCCGGTGCCGGTAGACGTCATGCATGCCTTGAGCAACAATTATGGTGTCGCATGACGAAAGGCCATACGAGCGGAGATTGCTTCTCTTCACAACAAGGGCACATTTCGCATGGAGGACATGCAGCTCGGGCGTAACGCTATTGGCAACGAATAGGTCTTCAAGGTCAAGGCCAAGCCGGATGGCTCAGCCGATCGCTTCAAGGCACGCCTAGTTACCCAAGGACTCAGCCAGAGAGGAGGAGTCGATTACTAAGAGGCATTTTCCCCCGTTGTCAAACACACCACTCTATGCACAAATCTCGCCATCGCCGCCAAGAAGAACATGCACACGCACTCGGCGACCATTGAGACATAGTTTCAAAATGCGGACCTGCAAGAAGAAATTTACATGCACCAACCGAGAGGGTACATGATGGAACACCTCGGGTCATGCGATTGCTCAAGAGCATATGCGGGCTGAAGCAAGCTTCGCGAGAGTGGTACAAGATGTTCCACCGTACCCTTTCCTTCTTTTGGCTCAAGCGAGCGACATCCGGCACCATTCTCTATACCATGAACCATAATGTCCTTGATATTTGCATTGTTCTAGTGTACGTGGACGGTATTTTGATCGTCTCCAACTCCCTCGAGTGGATCGAGTCGGCGAAGCGGGCCATCGGGGAACAACTGCGGATGACAAACTTTGTTGAGGTTAAGTTCTTCCTCGAAATGGACATAGTGAGAACCACGGAGGTTGGCTCCATCAGCCTCGCTCATAAGCAATACAATAAGGAGACCCCGGAGAAGTACGGCATGCTAGAGAGCACACCCTCCAAGGTGCCCATAGCACCTTCGCACTACCGAGATGGAGAGGTCGCATCCAACCATGACAAAGTGGCCTTGTCGCCACAAAAGCCCGAAACCTTCCGTGCCATCCCTGGGTCAATGAACTTTTTGTGCATGTACACACGACCGGACAGTGCGTTTGCGGTTAGTGTCACTAGCATGCGGCAAAGGGCTCCTACACAACTGCACACGAAGCAACTCAACCGACTTCAATGCTACCTCTATTATGGGACAAGGCTCATGGGAATCACCTGTGGAAGGCCATCCCGTGACAACGCGACATGCATCAAGGTGTTCTCGGATTCAAATTGGGCAGCGGACACGACCACGAGGAGAACACAATCAGGAGAGGTGGCCATGCTTGATAGTGAAGTGGTTAAGTGGAATTCCAAGCAACAAGAGGTAGTTGCTCTCTCCACCACATAAGCCGAATACGTAGCGGCCAACCGCGCCGGGAAAAGCGTTGTGCACTTTCGGCAAATGATACAAGATGGACACCAACAACAACGTGATGCCACAGTAGTATATGAAGACGACGAAGGAGCAGCCAAGCTCGCGCCAACAACCCCATAGCTTCGAACATTACGAAGCACATTGACATCAAGCACCACTACAATGGAGAGCTCGTGGATGCGAAGACGGTCGCCGTTGTATCGGTTGGCACCGCGGACATGTTGGCGTATGGACTAACGAAGGTAGTAACGGAGCCCAAGCAAAGAATGATTTCCAAGTAGCGATGCATAGGAGCGGCGCCAATTGGAAAATAGCCTTCTTATTTTACATTAATGCCAATGATATGGAGGGGCCATTATAGTACATCATTGTCCGTAGATGGACGTTCACGGTTGTGAACGGTATTAGTGAATATGTACAATGACCTAATACATGTAAACTAGTTACGAGCAACAACTCTCGCTGCGGCTTTCGCTTCTTTTGCAACCATCACAAAGCCGTCACAACGCCTTGGCGCTTGCACATGTCGAATCACCCCTACGGTCACAAGCACCTCTGATAAGAAATATCGCTATCTTGTCGAGAATGATAAGACCGCAACCGACAGGCAAGCGACTAATGTTAGATTGAGTACACGGAAGGTAATGCTACTGATGGAATTGGAAACCACCATTCAAGTAGGAAGAAGGAAGACACCCTTCATGTAGCCCCCCGGGGTTTACCTCTGGCGGTGTCTTTCCGTTATCATTTGCTTAGTGGTTTCCACTCTTTTGTGATTTCATGCACCGTCTTTCTGCTGATCGTCATGGTACTCTGGGTTCCTATCTACGCGACGCTTTGCAGGAGGGCAGTGCTCACGCTGTGGCATGCCGTCCTGTTCCTCGGGCTTAGGTTTTTTCCTCTTTTCTTCTTTTGGCTTGGTGGCCTCGCACTGCGTTTTTCTTGTAAGAATTTGATTTATTTCCACTCTTTTCTCGATTATAAAAATGGTAATTTAGATATAATGAAAACACGCGCGAATCTAAACCCTCGAGCAGGTGTAGCGACAATCGGTGCGATCTTTTTGTTCCAGCAAAGATTTTTGCAAGAGAAGGGAGTGAAAACCACCAACCAAAAGAATCGTTATCCAATCCGCGATCTTTATCCAATGCTATCGCACCGGATGCGCCTGGTACCTGTACCAGGCACCAAGTATCTGTACCTCACACGTACCACTAGGGCTCTCGCTATTGTGCGATTGGCGCTTCTGTTCACAAGAATGGTATATCGCCGAGTAAAACACAACTGTACGGTAGTAGTTACATCACATGAATGTTCAGAGACTGGGCTCATCAGAACATGCAGGAGGACCCCGGCACCCCTGGGAAATTGCCACGTGGGGATGCTCCAGTAATACGAGCAACAAATAATAACAATAATTATTATTGGAATATTGAAATTGAAATTGAAATTGTTTACAACAATACCAGTATAAACCGGCTGCTGTCTCTGGGCCCCCCCTTTTGCTATGCTCAACCTGTAGTTGGACTTCTAAGCGTGAGGTAGACCGTGAACCACTAATCCCAACCTCTCCAATGGCAGTAACGATACCGTCTAAAACATACCCGTATCCAGGTATTTATAATTTTTTGATCTATACGTATTTTTTTTTGGATACAGTATGAAAAATAAAATGTCGCTAGTCTCCACGTTACGCGGCCTGCTCCAGCCGCTGCGGGGTCGCTGATCAGCAAGGCTGTCCAGCTGGAGCTGGTCGAGGCGAACCTGCCTGACCTCGGCTCCCGTGCGACTCCGGTCGTGCCGGAGCTTGGGGGGAAAGGCAGGTGAAACACCCCCCTCGCATAGGTCGTCGTCGGTCCCGCCCCGATCCGTGCTCCACCCCGCCCGAGGTAGTAGCCGCTCCTCTCGACGCAGCTCGCCACCTAGCCGAGTCTTCTCTCCTCCTTCGGGGGCTGAGAAGAGAGAATAACTAGGCTGCAGACGGTGTCCGGCTGGCTCTCCTGCCCCCGAGCCAGATTTTCTCCTGTCCCCTGTCCTTTTCCCGTCTGTTTCCAACACCTATCTGATCGCGCTGTGGCCGTCCGTACCCTCCCCCGGTGGTTTACGTTGTTAGGGGGTCGCCTTTACGAGCAGTGTGCCGTTACGATAACCCTAGGCACACTGCCTGAGGCAGCCTATCGATAACCGGGTACCGACTAGGGAAGGGGTTGGAAGAACACAGGGATCGAGTCGCCGGTCCTCAAAAGATGGTGGGTACCGGAATTTTTCCAAAAACCCCCCGTACCGGGCTTTTCCGGCGGCGGGCGATCCTAAGGACCGCCGCCGCCAGACCGTGCCGCTCCTCCGGCTGCGACCAGCCTCCGTCCTGCGTAGCATCAGGCCTCGCCCCCAGGGGAGACCCAAGACTCTCACAGGGCTGGCGACTGCTAGCGAGCGCTGTCCCAAGCGCTGCTTCCCAGCTGTCCGCCGCCAGCTCCAACACCCTCGTCCCTCCGCTGATCCGTCCGTACCCCATTTCGCCAAAAAATATTTCGCAAACGCCGCCCCCGCCCCATCGTCGGGAGAGTATCTGCGAGTATTTAGTCGCGAAAAAGACATATCGGACTGGCCGAGCGGGAGATCCCTGTGCCGGTGTACGGATATTATGTTTTCCAAAACCCTCCGTACAGGGCTTCCCGACAGCTGCTGATCCCGCGGATCGCAGCTGCCGGTACCTCGTTCAGCCCCCTACCGTGCCAGGCCTGGCACGGCTATGGGGTTACCAGCGCCCACCGCGTGGAGGTAGAGGTAGGTGCCGACGGGCCTGCGAGCGCACCCCTCTCCGGGGCCGCCGCCGCTGCGCCGCCGGCGGGCGCCTTATTGGAATAATGTTATCCAGTACCGGTACAGGTCGGGTACCCTGCACACATGAATAAAAGCTTTTTATTATATGGTTTTCCGTCCTTATCATCTTCTCGTCATGTCTTCGGTACTTCATGGAATTTTTTATATAAATATTTTTCTTACAAGAAAAAGCAGTGGAGGCCACCAAGCAAAAAAGAAGAAAGGAGGGGGGGGGGGGGGGGGGGGGAATCTAAGCCCGAGGAACAGGAAGGCATGCCACAGCACCAACACTGCCCTCCTGAAAAGCGTCGCGGAGAGAAGAACCCAGAGTGCCATGGAGAGCAGCAGAAAGACGTTGCATGAATACTTCATGGAATTCAAAATATGCACCTGAAATTTTATTACATCGCATTACTTTACAAAGCGGAGGGGGGCTACTCTCTTATTATAGGAGATGCCCGTGGGTGGCGAAGTGAGTCGACATGTGCGTGCGCCGAGGCGCTGGGTCATTGTTGCACAAGAACTGAAAGCAGCAACAGCGACAGTTGTTGGTCATATTGATTTGAATATAGAGGTTTGAATATCTAACTTCCATGTGTACGGGACAGTAACACTAGCGGTTACTGTTACCGTTAACAGCGGCGCGTCGCACTTGCAGGGCAACCACCTCGCCTCGGCAATTAGACACAACCAACGACCAACGACTTCCCCAACGGTCAGCTCTAGCTAGCCCGCGCCTTATAAGCCGTAGCTAACCACGAGCTTAGGCACTCTCTGCTTTCGCGCTCAGCCAATCTAGGCTTCGCGCGAATGCAGTCTCGACTCTCGTAGTCGAGCATGGTGTCAGTTTACCATCGTCCCATGCGCACTCGAGCGTCACGCGACACTTCCCCTCTTTCTGCTACGCAGTTACGCATCATGCAGCCTGAGCAATCTACGTCCGCCGCAGCGGCCGACCCTCACGCTACCTCGATCGAACAACGCAGAGCCGAACAGATCCGTACGGCAGTTTTTGCCTCGGAACAACGGATTACTGAGCAGTCTTTGGCGGCTAACGCTGCCTTACTCGCACAACCCC
The DNA here is from genome assembly GCA_026401115.1 of Tetraselmis chui. Taxonomy (NCBI): domain Eukaryota; kingdom Viridiplantae; phylum Chlorophyta; class Chlorodendrophyceae; order Chlorodendrales; family Chlorodendraceae; genus Tetraselmis; species Tetraselmis chui. The sequence continues at coordinate 50,244 of JAPMLY010000770.1, forward strand.
GGCAGCCTACAGCCACACCCGCTACTACCGATCAACAACAGTCCATTCCCGCCGCCGCGACCCTAGCGACGGAGGGTGGTAAGGAGGCCCCTGAGCCACCTATCGACATGCTTGACCACGAACCCGAACCCTCCGCGTCCGAATTCGTCGACTTCTCCTACTACGGCGAAGTCATCCCGGCCGGCCTCGAACGTCCTCCGCGCGACGTCGACGAGCCACGTCTGTGGACACTGACAGACGACACCGCCCGCGCTCTAAGCGACAAGTGCACCCAGGCAGCCTACGACGAGTACCTCCACATAGGCTGCTGTGCCTTCTTCGATAGCTGCGCCAACGCGGCAATTAGCGAGGGCTTGGACACGTTGTCGCACGGCCCACCTCTATCGGCAGAGCATACGGCAGCGATTGCCCTTATCCGAGCGGGTCATCGCACCCACACTGCGACGGAGGAGGCCGCCCGTACTAGATTGGGCTTCCTCCGCCTCACCAAGGGCGGACAAGCGGGCACGGATGCGGACCGCGTCTTTGCCGAACTGGCCAACGAGCGTTTCTGCCGACCACGCCCTACCGCGGTCTCCGGCTCACTGGATGCGTTACGCCAAGCGTTCGTCGACCGCACACTTGAAGTCAGCCTTCACGCCGCTAGCAAGGCAGCGGCCGGCGCAGCATTCGCCAAGATCACACCGGACAAACCAACTGGCCCCGACGCCGGAGCCCGCAAAGCAGCCGCCGACAAACGCAAGGCAACACAGCCCGCCCAACCCCTCATGCAAAGCCGACCGACCCGGCTCGGCCACCGCCCAAGAAATGATGGTGTAGCCCGCCGCGCCGATTCATGCTCCCCGACATCTTCCTTCATGCGTCACCGCGTGCGTCGAAGATGGCGGGAGTGGGAGCGCATCGGCGCGAGCGGCCAAGTCCTAAGTTGGATCCGCCATAGGGTACGCGTCAAGTTCAAACACGGCGTACGCCCCAAGCCGTTCAACCACGGCATCTCTATGCTAGACGCAACACCGGCCCAACTCGAGTTTCTCAACTCGGAGCTCCCACGATTCGAAGCTTGCGGAGCGTGGGAGCGCTCGGACAATCCTCGCTACGTTTGGCAAGCTGACACAAGCAAGCTGACATCTTTGGCAAAACGTGCCCTAGGGTAAATGCTCGTAATTGGTTTACATATATTATTTTATTGTACATATTCACTAATAGCCTTCACAACCGCGAACGTACATCTACTAACAATTATGTACTATATAATAGCCCCTCTAGATCATCGATTATGTATACGAGATTATCCTCCACTTGGCGCCGCTCCCATGCAACCCTTGAAGACCATTCTTTCGTTGGGCTCCGGCACTACCTTCGTTAGTCCATACGCCAACATGTCCGTTGTGCCCACCGATACAACGGCGACCGTCTTCGCATCCACGAGCTCTCGAATATGTAGTGGTGCTTAGTGTCAATGCGCTTCATCATAGTCGAAGCCATAGGGTTGTTGGCAAGCTTGGCTGCTCCTTCGCCGTCTTCATATATTACTCTGGCACCACGTTGTTGTTGATGTACATATTGTATCAATTGCCAAAAGAGCACAACGCTTTGTCCGGTGCGGTTGGCCGCTACGTATTCGGCTTATGTGATGGAGAGAGCAACTTCCTCTTGTTGCTTGGAAATCTAGTTGACCACTCCACCATTGAGCATGACCACCTCTCTTGATTATGGTCTCCTCGTGGTCGTGCCCGCTGCCCTGTCTGAATCCGAGAACACCTTGATGCATGCCGCGTTGTCAGGGGATGGCCTTCCATAGGTGATTCCCATGAGCCCTATTCCATAACAGAGGTAGCGTAGAATTCGCTTTCGTGTGCAGTTGTGTAGGAGCCGTTTACCGCATGCTGGTGACACTAACCGCATAGCAATGTTCGGTCGTGTGCACATGCACAAAAAGTTCATTGACCCGAGGATGGCACGGAAGGTTTCGTGCTTTTGTGGCGACAGGGCCACTTTGTCATGGTTGGATGCGACCTCTCCATCTCGGTAGTGCGTGGGTGCCATGGGCATCTTGGAGGGTGTGCTGTGTAGCATGTCGTACTTCTCCGGGATCTCCTTATTGTATTATTGCTCCTAAGAGAGGCTAATGGTGGTAGCCTCCCTGTTCCTCACGATATCCATTCCGGGGATGAACTTGGACTCACCGAAGTCTATCATGCGCAATTGTTCCCCGATAGCCCGCTATGCCGACTCGATCCACTTGAGGGAGTCGGAGACGACATAAATTCCGTCTACATACACTTGAACAATGCATATGCCATGCACGGGATGGTTAATGGTGTAGAGGTTCGAGCTCGAGCCCAAGGGGGGGTAGAGTCTTATGGAACAATTTCCCACCATTCACGAGAGGCTTGCTTTAGCCCATATATGCTTTTGAGAAGGCGTATGACTCGAGCCGTCCCATCCTTTGCTCCTCTAGGTTGACGCATATCGATCTTCTCATGGAGATCGTCATTGAGAAACGCTATTTCAATGTCCGCCGAGTGCATGTGACTGTTTTGCTTGGCGGCGATGGCAAAGATTGCGCGCATGGTGTTGAGCTTGACGACTAGAGAGACGAAAGTCTCCGAGTAGACGACTCTTGCTCGATGACTAAATATGTAGGCAACCAGCCGTGCCTAGAAGCGATCGACTCGGCCATCCAGCTTGACCTTCACCTTGAAGACAAACTTGTTGCCGATGGCATTACGTCCGATTGGCAGAATCTTCATGCGTAATGTGCCTTTATTGAGAAGGGATGCAAACTCTGAGCGGATGGTCGTTTGCCGGGCAACAACAACTTTTCCGTTCAAGGCATGCTTGATGTCGATCGGCACCGGGAGGTGTGCCGCATGCGAGTATGTCTTGGGTTCCTCGTCGGGGGAAACCGGCCCCTTGGATCATGCGTATCGTGGACCCGGGCGAAAGTTAGGGTCCATGCGATTTGTTATGCGCAAAGACGAAAAACGTATCCTACCGTCACCGAAATATATCTCAAAATACTGCTAGAGTACTACTAACCACAGCACCTAGGGATGGCTCGGCGCTCGAATGAGCTACACCGACCATCTTCGCTCCGGGCTTGGCCACCCCATGAGCGACATATTGCAGGACTCCGGAACCGCTGAAGAGCGGGATCCGACAACCTCTTCCCCCTAAACCTCGCTCACCCCGGTCAGTGAATCCGTAGAAACATTGGATGGAACACGCTCAAAGACGCAGTTTTCCCAAATTCTAATTTTGACCTCCCGAAAGCTTCCGCGCACCCACCTTCAAATCCAAATCGAAATACAGACACCGTACTACTCACAACATCACATCCACATCGCTTACACAAAAACCCCTTCCCCATGTACGACGCACTTCACCGTGCCCCTACGTGCGTCCGCACGTTCATGTCCGCCGCCCTCAACTGAAAAACAAATGACCCTCGACTCTAGTCATGTGCCGCCAACACATGCTCTCTATCACAAGCTCACCACGACATCCACTCAACAACCTTCATCTATCTTCATCTGACAATCCAACTCTCTCGAACATGGCAAACCCCCAATCTAACCTCCCCGATACTTACAAGCATGCCTTGATGTGCGATCGGCCCGCAACCTTCCAGCCCGGCGGACGCCCCACCCCCCGGAGCCGCCTCACAGGTCACTCAGCTACCCCCTTCCTTACGGCACCCCTACTCCCCACTCATAACACAACCAACGCCTCGGCACTAGAGCATGCCCCCGGTCGGGGTCTCCACACACCTCCGATCCTCGCAGCCATCCGGTCAACAACAGCTCTAGTGTGGGCCGCCGACTTGTCGGCCCGCATGGTCGACTCGCTCCTCCTCACATGACATTAACTCCCCCCCCCCTCCCCGCGAACTCACCATTTTCGGGATACACGGAATTTTCCTGCCCGAATTGACGAACCCCTCTGAGTCACTACCTTCCGTCCGCTCAATAGCTCGCCGCTTGCTCCTCGACAACCTTGATAAAATCGACGACTTTACAGCCCGCACGAAAAATGTTATCAGTTGGGAACTCGCACATCACACGCGTTGGACGGCCTCGACCACGCGCACATACAACCCAACCACACTTCTCTCATACGATCACACCCCTCTCCCTCCGGAACGCTCGCCAACATTTCACGAAGTGCGCCTGGACATTCCCACCTTTTGTGCGGCAGTGAGTATGTTATATAAATTCGCTCCACATCAACGTGAACTCCGATCGGGCGGTCCAGCGCCACCTCGCGCCGCCGATTATTCTAAATCAGCAGAATAATCAGTTCATTCGGGAAGCGACGACCCCGAAAACTCGGGGCGTCGCGTCAAACCAAGCTCTCCCCTCGTCATTCCTTTTACTGGCCCGGAAATATTTCGTTTAGTCCAAGATCCGCTCTCCGACCGCCTCGCACCAAAATTGACTCTCGACTAGAGCCAAACGATGCTGCGTGATGCAATCACGCTAGAGGACTTCCCTTCAGCTCCTCCTCCAGTTTGCAGACGCCCTCCATCCAGTCGGTCCTCTCATTTCGCTCGAGGATGACCCATCCTCCTTATGGGTAGATATCCTCCACCTGCCCAATGACCCAAAGCTTTCACAATCCGGCCATGTAAACATAGATATTCCAGCAAACACCTTTCACACCGCAATACCATCTACCCATCAAATTCACAACGTCACCATCACCACCCCCCCCCGTGACAAGCCTTGTGCAAGGCACCACGTGGGTGACCACCTACCTTAACACAGTCCTCATCCAATCCCATCAATCCCTCACCTACCCGTTTATCGACGCTGACGGCGCTATTCCCCCATCCCATTGGCTATTCACACTCCTCTACCGGACATCTCGCGAATATGTTGGCCTCCACTCACACTCACATAAACACCCCTCCTCATTCGACCTCATACACTACACATGACTCCAAAACTTCCATGACGGCTTGTACTACCGCTAACCGCTCACACCTCTCCCTCCCCACCACCATCAAAACCAGAATTCAAATTTCACTCACCACAGAAATGTACTTCATTCTCGCCTCCACCAACGGCAATGCCACTACCCCCCTCAAGCAAGCCTTCCTCCACCGAGGCTCACACACTCACGCCACTTGCACCCTCCACATCACCCCACGTCACTACTCCACATTTGGTAGGGCCCGACTCTCGGACGCCATCTTCACCACCTCCCCATCTCCACCACCGCTCCACATCTCCAAACACAAAGCACTACCGCAACCCCCCACCCTCCTCCTCCTCTGTACAAGGCCCCTCATGGAAATCGACACCATCCCCAAATGACAGCTCGAGACCTCCGACAACTCAATGACGGACGCCAATGACGACACCCCCTTGGACCTTGACTCCCTCCCCGACATCCAACTCTCAACCCCATACCCACAATTTCACCCCACTCCGACCCAAACCCTGAAACCCTCCCGAAAACGCCGCACCACCTCCCTAGAACCTCCCACCGCCCACACAACCACCACCAGCCCTCCCCCTTCTTCCCCCAGCCCTCTCAACACCGCTCCCAACCCCTCCCTACCATCAGAAAAGGCTCCGTTGGATCGATGGACTCCTCCTCCACCCCTCTCACCCGCACCACATCCGACCCACTTCCCAAGAGAGTCTCCCTAGCCCCCACCACCCCACTTACTCTACTAACACCGCCCCCTCCAACTCGCACCTCGCCCCCCCCCCCCCCACCCTCACCACCCCCATGGACAACTCCATGGACACCTTTAACACCACTATGTCCCGCCCACAAACCGACCCAGCCTTCAATATTGCTCCCCGATAGGCGTCACTAAACCCTACCGCCACCACACCAAGAAGACCCTCCCCGCACCACCTCCACGCCAATACCGGCGCACATCCACACATCCCCCTCCACCACCCTCCACACCCTCCACATCCTCCCCCCTCTCCCAACGTCTTCCTCCTCACCGAAATCATACCTCCCACAAATCCCGCTGGCGCGTCGCCCTACCCCAATACCTGCTCAAAAGCCCTTGCCCGAAACATTCCCAGGTACCCCAACCCCACGCAATATCCCTCGTCCGCGAAAAGTCCTTCCACTCCGCCACCGTCATATCCCCGCCCTCCCGCCTCACCCCCCACATAGCAGGCTAGTCTCTCCTTCCTCACAGCACTACGGCACTTCGTACCTCTTCATCGGTGCCTACATGCCCCAACTCCACACCACATAACTAACTCGCATGTACGCAGAACTTGCCGCTTGGGGACTCAAACTCGCCGATAATCACCCAACTTACCGCATCATACGGGGAGGAGACTTCCAAACAACAACCCAACAAGGTACCGCACACCCCGCCCTCACTTCCCTCCTCCAGCCCCACCTTCAACCACTCCACCCCTATCCCCACCTCTCTTCGCAGCGGGAGGTGCATATACCATTAGCTGTCCACTCCCCCCTCAACCCTCACCCCCTCTCCGCCCGCTATCTCGATCTTCCCCACCCCAGAACACTTCACCGACCACTCGGCCGTACACCTCGTTATTCCCGCTTCCTCCTCCCTCATCGCTCGAACCCCCCACCCGACATCTCCTCGCACAAACCTCACTCCACTCGAAAATACAACTTCACACTACCTATCACACAGCAACACATTTAAAAGATTACCAAACCAGCACACCTGACCTAATCAACCAAACTGCCACACTACACGCCGCAGTTCTCAACGCATCCCCGGCCACCGCCTCCACGGACGACCTCGACACCCTTGCCTCCCAATTCACAACCCTCCTCTCAAACCACATGGGCCACGCCGCGACCACATGGCCCTTACTCCCTCCTAAAACACACAAACCCCCTAATACCGCCCCCAACTTCACCTAGCTCCCGAAAGATCTAGACAACTCGTCAAAGCCCTCCGACGGTGCAGCGAGACACACGGCCCTCTTTCCCTTGCACAGTCCCTCCTACACACAACTGACGAAATGTCCCCCGACACCATCAAACACAAATGTCAAGAACGCATCCGCCACCTCCACACTGACATTATGACAAATTTGGAAACAAAAATAATCGCGCCAACAATGCCTACGATGTTAACCCGAAATTGCACAATAGACTCCTGAAAATGAAAAGCGGCCTCCTCACGAACAGTACTACCACCACGTCCTTACACAAAATTACCCGGCATGGCTCGACCACCGTAGACTCCTCCCATTTCCACTTCGCCGCCGTCCTCTCCCACTTCGACAATGAACTTACCTGCGCCACACCGCTCAACCTCCCTCTTCCGCAATGGGAGAGCTCAGACAACTCCGACCTGTTCGTAATCACATCCCGAGGCGACTCCACCGTCACCCTCGCCGACATGGTCACCCGCGACACATTCGATAACACAGTCCACTCTCTCGGCACAAGAGGGCCCCATGCCTAGACAATAAACCCAATGACATTATAAAATTCCTCCCAAATGTGACCCACTCCGCCCTCTTCTCCTTCCTCTCCCTCCTCGCACACAACGCGTACACCCCCTACCGACCACAACACCACATGCTTGCTACACAAAAAAGTGACCCCAACCCCCTCGATTACTACCATCCCATTGCCCTCATGAAAAGCCTTCTTAAACTCTGGACAACTTTGCGTAAAGACACAGGCTCCAAGTACGAAGAAACCCATGGCATTCTTAGCGAACAACAAGATGGCTTCCGACTCCTTCGCAGCCTCCACGACGCACTCTCCATCATGATGATGATGAAGAGCGCTATAATCTACAACAAGGACATCCACATCATGTACGCGGACTTCAAAGGTGCCCTCAACGCTGCAAACCACTGCATCATGTTAAAGCAGTGCGTCAAATCGGTGTGCCCCCCACGTTCGCTGACACATCCGAACAGCTCTATGGAGTCTCTACCACCAATTACAACACCCCTTACGGCCCCACCCCGTATATCGACATTAACAGAGGCTCTATGCAGGGGGACACCCCTCCCTCTTCATTTTCACCCTCTTCTTCGAACCTTTTCTCCGCTGGCTCACGGTTGGCAGCCGAGGCTATCGCCCCGGTGCCCCCACCACTAACTCTGACCCAACAGAAATTACGGCGACCAACCCAGGCCACGGCTTCGCTGACGATCTCAGCCTCGCCACGGGCTCTCCCACCAACATGACCATCTAGCTCAAAAGTCTCCCTCTTAAGCGCGTACACATGTATGACTGTCAACGTTCGTAAATGCTGCATAACCGGCGCACTACGGAGCAAGGATAACGGCCTCTCCCTGGCCAACCGCACACTCCTCGCACCCCCCCTACAAAAACACTTCGTCATTGTTAACAAGCTCAACTCCCCGTCCCATCCATTGACCCCTAAAAAACCTGCCGGGTCTCCGGGGTCGAGCTCAACACCACCCTCACCTTCACCAAGCATTGGAGAGAACTAAAGCGCACGACCACATACCCCATCATTGTCCTATCCACCTCCCCGCTCCCACAATCCCGCAGAGTCCGCGTCATTCAAGGACACCTCATCGGCAAAACACTTCAGCCTCCAGCTCGGCCTCTTCAGCGACTCGCAGCTCGACACCCTCGAGGGCCAAAACTTCCGGGCACTCCGCTCCGCCGTCTCCTCGGTGCGTAACCTCCCCCGCACAGCCCTTCACCGCCCCATATCCGACCTCGGCTACGGCCTCCCCTCCCTTAAAGGCCGCGCAGCACAACTCACAGTTTGCCACATGCACAGCAAGCTCATGAACACCCCGGGGTACAAAGGCCACATGGCTCGAACACACATCCGCACCATTTCATCCACCGACAAACATTGGCCCACAGAGTCCATAATGTCACGCGGCTCCTCCCCCCACACACTCAGATGCCTAGTCCGGCCACAACGCAACGCCGGTACCATGTTCCACCATATCTCCAGTTTTCCTCACCAACCCCATCGCCTCCACACTCCGCGCCCACTTCACCCGCCAATACAACACTCTCTTCGCCTCGCCCCTCGACTTGGCCACTCACATCACCGACCCACACACCTACAATAAGCATACTGCGACTTCACACCCCGATGCACTATTGAACCATGCAAACACAGTTAGTGTGGAAGATAATTTACGCAAACGTAGTTACAGTCAGAGTCCCGCAAACGGAACAGTTACGGCGACAACCAGCCTACATGCGTGGTGTCGGGACAACAGAAGTGAGAGAGCTGTAGCCTAGCGACAGCTCTGTACCGAGTCAAACAGTTTATCGGTATGTCCGATCTAGACATGTACTAATCATATCTAGAGTAGCTTATAGTAGCTATCTGCAACTAATACGTATACGGTATTACTTACAACACTCCCCCTCAAGGTAGCTACGGGATGAAGCGTTGCATTGGGTCTTGTCCTCCAAGGATCGCACTTCGGTGTCTTGCTAGTGCAGGTTCTGGGAGGGGTTTGGTGAGCATGTCAGCCACCATCTGGTCAGTGGGGAGGTACCTTAACTTGATGGTTCCCTGCTCCACGTGGTCTTTGAGGAAGTGCCACTTCAGACCGATGTGCTTAGTCTTCTCGCTGACCAAGGCATTTTGGGAGTATGCAATGGCGCTTTGGTTGTCCTCCCAGATGGTGGTGGTTTCGGTGATGGGGGAGTTGAAGATTTCCCCCAGGAGTTGTCGGAGGTGGAGTCCCTCCTTGGTGGCGTCAGCCGCAGAGTAGTACTCGGCTTCACACGTGGATTGAGCCACACAAGTCTGTTGTTTGGACATGTAACTGACTGGCCCGCGTCCGAGGGTGAAGAGATAGCCGGAGCGAGACTTGCGGGTGCTGTTGTCGTTGGCCCAATCAGCGTCGGCAAAGCCTGTGAGTTGGAGGCTGTGGTCCAGGCCCCCCCCCCAACGTCAGGAGCATGTCGATAGTGCCATGGAGGTAGCGGAGGACCTTTTTTAGAGCCTGCAAGTGTGCCTCGGTGGGTGAGGCTTGGGCAGAGCCGAGGATGCTCAACGCCGTGGAGACATCGGGGCGTGTACAAACGGCTGCGTACTGGAGGCTGCCCATGAGGCTGGGGTAGACGTCCTTGGCCACCCCTATGAGAGAGGGCGAATTCAAGTGTGCAAGGCCGGCGAGAAAGCCCGGGTCCATCTGAAGTGACGACGGCTTAGAGTCGGACATGCCGTACTTGGCGAGGATGTCGCGCAAGTACTTGGGCTGGTCCAGCGAGATTGTGCGCGTGGAGCGATCGCGGGTAATGTGCATGCCGAGGAGTTGGGAGAGGTCGCCTAGGTCCTTGATTTTGAACCGGGCTCCGAGTTGGGCTTTGAACGATGCGAGCCAAGTGGCATCATTGCAGGCCGCGGGAATGTCATCGACGTACAAGGCGATCATGGCGAAGACGTGGCCGGTGCGAAAGATGTAGATGCACGGGTCGGAGACGCATTGTTGCCATCCATGGTCGACGAGCCATGCACGAAGTAGCATGTTGAACTCGCGGGGGGACTGCTTAAGGCCGTAGAGGCAGCGCTTGAGGTGACAAACCTTGGATGTTCCATCGGTGAAGCCGAGGGGCTGGCGGATGTACACATCCTCCCGGATGGGGGCGTAGAGAAACGCTGTGTCGATGTCAAGCTGGGAGAGTTCAAGGTCGCGGGCGGCTGCGATGGTTAGGAAGAGACGCAGGCTGGCCATGCGGATGACCGGGGAGCAGGTCTCCGTGTAGTCCAGTCCAGCGCGTTGACTGCACCCCTTGGCGACGAACCGCGCTTTGAAGCGGGAGACGTCGCCGGCTGTATCCGACTTGACTTTGAAGATCCACATGTTGTTAACGACCATGCGGCCTGGGGGGAGGTCCACAAGGTCCCACGTGCCATTGTTGATTAGGGAGGAATACTCTTGTTGCATAGCGGCTTGCCATTGGGGGGCTTGGGCGCTGTCCAACGCAGCCCGGTAGGATTTTGGTTCCACACACTCTCGGGCGGAGAGGAGGGCGATGGCAATAGGGGACGTGCCGGCAGGTGTGTGTGGGGGACCAGTGACAAGGTCGGGGACGTGAGGGTGCTCAAATATGTTCTCTTGAGCTTTGCCTTGTTCAGGATCACAACACGCCGTTACGAGGGTCGGTGGGTAGTCGGACAAGTGGGCAACCATATCGCCGTAGCGAATGGGGTGGGAGCGGAGCCGAGCATGGCGAGGGGTTGCCGGGGGGGGTAGGGCTGTGGGTAATGTGAGGTCAATGGGGTGGGATAGGGGTGAGTCTGCGGGTACGTCTTCCGAAGAGTCGGTGATGGCCGAGTCGACGGAGGGTTGTGTGTCGAAGCCTAGGGTGTCTTCCTGAAAGACAACATGTACGGAAGTGGTGATGCGACGCGTTTCCGGATTGTAGACACGATACCCGGGTGCGTCATGGGGATATCCCACCATGACGCCGCGAAATGCTTTTTCACTGAGTTTCCGACGTTGTTTGTCGGGGACCTTGGCAAAAACGGCGCAGCCGAAGACGCGGAACTTGGAGGCGTTGGGCACCGACGACGTAAGGAGTGTGAGGGGGACGCCCCCATTAGGTCCGACCGAGCGACTGTACGTGCGGTTGCGAAGGTACACAACAGTGCTGACAGCGCACGACCACATGGAGTTGGGAACGGCCATGTTGTGGAGCATCGCCGATGCATTGTCCCGGATAGTGCGCCAGGGACGTTCGGCCTTGCCGAGCATGTGGTGGGCGTATGGGGCAGAGAACTGCACCCCGACGCCGAGGTGTGCGCACATACGGCGAGTGATAGCCGCTTCAGACACAGAGTCGGAGTCAAACTTGAGGACCGGTGCGAACGCGCCCGTCTGGGAGTGATGGCGGGCATGCAAGTGTTTGATGTCCAAGAGGATGGTTTCCAACTCCGAACATGCGTCGTCTTTAGACTTAAGGAACCGCACCCACATGTAGTTGGTGTGGTGGTCGATGACGAGCAAGCAGTAACGGAGGCCATGTGGGGAGGGGACATTGACCGGGCCCCAGAGGTCAGCGGACAGGTTGAGGAGGGGGTGGGATGGCTTCGCGCAAGCGGCTGTGTTGCGTGGTGCAGCTGTGGCTTTGTGAAGTAAGCAAGAGTCGCAAGAAACTTTGGTTACAACGCTAGCTAACACATGGCTAGTCGGGACACCGTGATTATGCTGGGCCTGAAGGCTGTGCATGTTGAGGTGGCCAAACCGACGGTGCCACAGGACGAGATCACACTGGGCAGTAAGGGCAACTTGAGGTGAGGCGTCAAGTTCCGCCGGTGCGGATGGGTTGGAAGGGAGGTCCGGCTGGTGGGGAAGGAGGTAGAGACCGTTTCCGGACGGTTCTAGCACACCCATGCCTGTGGGTACCAAAAGCAAACCAATGTCAGAGTTGGAGGGGAAGATGAAATCACATCCGCTGTGAGTTTGCATCCAGTTGACACTAAGTAGTCTGCCGATACGCTGTGCGGAGCGAGATGATAGGTCAGGGGTGTAGAGTGCATACACAGTGCGGTGAATGAGCTGGCCAGTTGCAAGTCTGACAGAAATCCGCACTGAGCCACTGCCCTTAACGTCAACGCCGACACCGCCCACGCGAGAGGGAGCGGAGGGGGGCGTGAATTTCACGAAGTCATCTCGGAACGCGGTGAGGTGAATCGAGCAGGCGGAATCAACGACCCAAAACTGTGACAGGTTACGACCCGGGGCGAGGGAAGAGGAGAATGCCACAGAGCTGAATGGGACACTCACCTCGTCGTCATCGTAGTCATCAGCGCAGTCCTCGAGGGTGGGTAGGCAGTCGGTGTCATCGGCGGGGGCGTCGTCGGCAGGGACGTCGCTCAGCAGCGCAGCGTGAGCAGAGGGGGTGCCGTCGGCGGCGCCGTACTTTTGGACTGTCATCCTACGCTTGGCGAGATTCCACTTAAGGATAGCGGCATCCGTGGCAGTGCAGGCGGACATGAGATGATTGAAGCTGCCACAAACGCCACACTTGTTGGGTCGATGGCCGCGAGGGTTACGGTGTGATGGGCCTCGACCGCTGTGCGAGCCGCGGCCCGCAGCGACGAACGCGGAGATGGGAGGGGGTGATATGGCCGGAGCGGGTGTGTCCGGGGCAGGGTCGTCGTCCATGTTGTGCGCGAGGTGGAGAATGCTAGCCATCACTTCATCAGCCGACATGATGTAGTCCGTGTCAAAGGCGTTGATGACGCATTGCTTCGCATGACCGTGTGGGCCGCTGTTGGAAATACCGCGCAGCATGAGGAGACCGAGGTGGTGTGGGTGGATGGCAACAGAGCCATCAACTAATTGGCATGTGTCGTTGTAGTCGTCAAAGGTCTGGCGCATGTAGTGGACATAGTCACCGAGTGACTGACCAAGGCGCTGTCTGACCGTCAGGTTGTCCAGGAGGGACAAGGAGCGAGCAAAAGACCGGCAGTCGAGGCGTTCACACAGGATGTCCCACGCGGCAGCGGCGCAGTCAAGGCGGGCTGGAGAAACGCATTTCATCGCTTGGTCAGCGCGCTGATTCGCGCTGGCTGCATGGAGAAGCAGCGTGTAGGCGTAGTGCTATGCTGGTTCGTCGAGCCAAACGCCGGAGTCGCGTATGGCCAGCTGTGGAATGAGGTATGCAGCCTTGATGGAGAGGAAATTAAGGAAGGTCCTCTTCCATTGCTTAAAGTCCGTGGTCGGGCCCATGACGGGGACCGACATCTTCATGGACCGGTTGAGGGCGTCCTTGTCGAAGCCGGGGGCTTCGTGTGCCGCCCGGCCGATGACCACCGGGTCAATAGTGGGGCGACGACGGTCACGGGTGGCGGGGCCGCCATGTTGGACATGGGGAGAGTGCCAGCCATGAAAGGGAGGAGGTGGGCCACCGGGAAAGGGAGAGCGGCCGGCCATGGGACGCGGCGGGCCGTACGAGTGCGGGTGGTCACGGTAGGGGGGGACGAGGTGAGAGGGCGCCTCCGGGATGTGAGGGCCGAGGTGGTGAAGGGCATATCCAGCGGGGGGGAAGGGGGGAGGTGGTGGGAGGTGATCAACTTGGAGGGCGTGACGCGAGGGGTCGTGGTGCGCATCGGCACGCGAGGGCTCGCGGGGCGCATCGTGACGGCGCTGTGCGACTGTGGGGTCGCCAACAGGAGCTGCAGGAGTAGCAGCAGCGAAGACTGTTTCTGCGTCCAGGGGGACGTATCTAGGCTGGGGATGTTCAAGCATGGGGAGGATGTGCACGTCGTGGCTGTCCCGGACGGGTTCGAGCTTAGCATCGTGGCGGCGCTGAGCGACAGGGGGGGTGCGGATTAGCACCCGCAGCAGCAACAGCAGCAGCCTCGGCCGACTGCGAGTCGAGACGAGCTGTTATGCGCGCCACTTGCGCATCGAGCAGCGCGAGAGTATCCGGGGGGTGATCGAGGTTGCTTTGTTGAGAGCCCGAGTCAGGGGAGGCATGAGGTGAAACAGGCGGAGTTTTCGGGGCCATTTCGACAGAGGGCGAAAAAAAAAAAGCTGAATAAAAAACAGGCAGCGGTAAAAACCGCTAGCCGGACTCGTGCCTAACAGCGGTTTGCAAAGAGACGGCCTGATGCCCGCCGACCCCTCGGCATGTAGCCCCGGGGTGTCTCAGAGCACCTTCTCTGTATCCTCCACCCAATGTGGGACACAAGTCGAGGCCAAGGCCAGGACAGGTGGAGCGCTGCGCTAGTGGCTGAGTCGCTAGGATAATATAAAAATAAAAAGGTAAGCTACGGCTGGCGTGCAACCTGTAGATGCGTATTCACCCGATGGTGCGCCCCCCCGTTCTCTTGCTTGGACCTGTCTGCACCTTGTCCACACACGACGGGTGCGTCCGTGTGGGTGGCTGGCTATCTCCGTCGAGTGGCTGACTTAAGAGGGGTGGTGGCGGGTTATTAATCGCAGTTTATACTGGCGATACCGCCGACTACAAGTTGAAAGTACTAGGTGTCTAGATAAACTTGCCTTCTGCGGGAGAGCTGTCGATCGCAGCTCGCCGAACTATGTTGTCGCGCGTGAGTGACGTGAGGCGGGGGCCCATAACCTATTGAACCATGCAAACACAGTTAGTGTGGAAGATAATTTACGCAAACGTAGTTACAGTCAGAGTCCCGCAAACGGAACAGTTACGGCGACAACCAGCCTACAGGCGTGGTGTCGGGACAACAAAAGTGAGAGAGCTGTAGCCTAGCGACAGCTCTGTACCGAGTCAAACAGTTTATCGGTATGTCCGATCTAGACATGTACTAATCATATCTAGAGTAGCTTACAGTAGCTATCTGCAACTAATACGTACACGGTATTACTTACAACATGCACAAGCAAATCTGTCCTCCCCCGCCTCACCCCCATTTGGCAAAACAACATCACCTCATGGCCATAAATCCTTCTCCACGCCTTTAGCTCCTCCACCCTCCTCAAATCATGTAAGTCCATATCTAAACTCGAAGGGGCTAGCGACCCGCTCTCTATCCCCATCCGACTCCTAGCCGCGGTCCTCACTCAACCCCTCGACACTATTCACAACCCCCTGCCCACCACACACCCAACATTTAAACACACCACTCCACTCACCACCATCCACCCATTTGGATTCCTCTCTAACTACCCCACCTACCCCGCTCCCCCACCACCCTCTCTCCCGGAATCCGACCACCCCCGCATCTACTCTACCCCTCCCCTTGCCCTTATCACACACATCGAAGCGGAATACCTCTCCCCCTCGGATATCCCCTATTCTCCCTGCGACGTCACACGCATCATCTCCAAACATAAGGACACTGAATACGGCTAAACACAATACATGGTCGAATAGGCCCCGGAACACCTCAAGGAAAGGGACATCTAACTCCAATTCAACGACGGCTTCCCTCTCATCTCCTCCACCCCCCTATGTTTGTCTCCTCACCCCTTTCCCCTCCCTATGCTTAATCTGCCACGACACCCTCCACCCACACCCCACGACATCATGCAGCACATGCCCTCACTTTGCCGTTCACCCCCACTGCCGCCCCACACAAGGCCCATACACGTGGAAATGCGACTGGTGCGAATGCGGCCAAACGCACGACCTCACCCGCTTACACGAGGTCCAGTGGGCCTCTTACCTCCTACTCCACGACACCATCAATGAGACACCTCCGGCCCCGCTGCCCTTTTTGCCTTCAATACCGGCTTCGTCGTCCCGACCACATCTCCCACCCTCCCCGAAACCGGACTCACCCCATGCACGCACCCCCTAATCTCCTTCAAACACCACCCCATCAATCTAGACATGCTCCCCATGTGGGTGTAGGGAGCCCGTTGCGAGGCTGAGGTCGTCGGCGATTCCGTGGCCATGGTAGGTCGCCGAGGGTTTTGTGGGGTCAGTATTAGTGGTGGGGGCGCCGGGCCGGTAGCCTCGGCTACCGACTGTGAGCCATCGGAGGAATGGTTCGCGGAAAAGGGTAAATAGGAAGGGGGAGAGGGTGTCTCCATGTAAGGTTCCTCGGTCAATGTCGATGGATGGGGTGGAGCCGTAGGGAGTAATATAGCCGGTGGTGGATACCCTATAAAGTTATTCGCAAGTGTCGACAAAGGTGAGGGGCATGTCAAGTTGGTGCATGTGCTTGAACATGATACAGTGGTCGGCGACGTTGAAGGCGCCCTTGAAGTCCGCGAACATGTTGTAGATGTCTTTATGGCGCCCGCCGGCGGCGCAGCGGCGGCGGCCCCGGAGGGGGGTGCGCTCGCAGGCCCGTCGGCATCCCCTCACCTCCCCGTGGTGGGCGCTGGAAACCCCGTAGCCGTGCCAGGCTTGGCACGGTAGGGGGCTAAGAGGGCCGACAGCTCGATCCGCGGGATCAGCAGCTGTCGGGAAAGCCCTGTACAGAGGGCTTTTGAAAAAATAATTTCTGTGCAATACCGGCACCAAGATCTCCCGCTCGGCCCGTCCGATATGTTCTTTCGCGTACAGATACTACTAAGGACAGTCCTACCTCGAGGGGGTGGGACCTGTACTTCAGGAGCGTTTGATTGCGAGGAGGGTACGGCCGGATCTGCGGTGGGGGGTGGGTGTTGGAGCTGGTGGAGGCCAGCCGGGAAGTAGCGCCAGGAAAGGGCGCTCGCTAGCCGCCGACCAGCCCTGTGCCGGTCGACACTTCTCAGGGGGGGAAGCAAGACCTGGAACAGGCCGGTGGCCGGTCGCAGGCGGAGGAGCGGCTATGTGAGGCGGCGGAGATCCTCTGGATCAGCCGCCGCCGGAAAGCCCTGTACGGAGGGCTTTTTTGGAAATTAAAATAATGTCCGTACCCGGCGTCGAGCTAGTTGGGGAGCAGCACCAGGGTAGGGCGCTCACTAGCGAGCCGCCACGCCGACAAGATACATCTCCCGAGGGGGGAGGAGTAGGCTTAGGCGGCAAGGAGGCCTGTCGCGAAGGACGGAGCGACAAGATCTGGCGACGACGACCCTCCGGGTCGGCGCCGCCGGAAAACCCGGCACGGAGGGTTTTGACTAATTTCCGTGCACCCGCGGCCCGACGGATCCGGCTACGGCGACCTGACCCCCCCCCCCCTCCTCGATACCCACTACCGGATAGACGAGACCCTTGCGGGGGGGCCCGGGTAAGCGCGGAGGCCCCTGTTTCAACAAAGTCTGCTAGGTGGACGCGCATCAGAGGGGGGGAGGGTACGGACGCAGGCCGGACTACCTGACAGGTACCCGGGTACCAGACAGAGAAAAAAACCGGGAAATGAGCGGGGAAAATTCAGGTGCGGAGGCAGGAGCGCCCATTTTTTCTATGTCTATGTGTCTTGGTCCCCCCCACCTGCCCTGGAGGTGACGGGGGACCTCGACAAGGAGGACCGTCGCGTCGGTGGATGCGGCGGCGACCTTGGCGGGGCTTACGGGATGGGGCGGCGGGATCGACGAGCGACCGCGCGAGGAGGGGTTTTTTGCCAGCCTTTCCCCTCCTATCTTCGGCAAGACCGAAGTCACGCGGGAGCTAGATTAGGCTGGCCCGTCGTCCCTCCCGAACGCCGACCGGCCTCGGCCGGTCGGCACCCCGGTTCGGTGGGAGCGGGCCGAGCATCGTGAAGGTCGAGCAGCAGTTTAGTTTTGCATTTCTCGACAAGTGGATTTATTTTTAGATCTGATTTTCTTGATTACAAAATTATTACGCTGTTACTGCTTAGGCGGGGGGACTGTGGCAATTACTGCGGTTGCTTACAGTTTTTAACTCCCGAGGAACGTCGACACACAGTGAAGCTAGGTGTGTCGATAGGTGTACCTGGTCGAAGAGACCCGGGCCCAACTTGCTAATAAGTCCTGTATGGCGAAGTAGAGTGGCCCGAGAGACAGCAGTCGGTCCAGTTTGCCGGCACATGTTGTGAACAATTTCAATTTCAATTTCAATTTCAATTTCAATAGATGTCTTTATTGTAGATATTTGCGTCCTCCTTCATGATGATGATGGAGGCGAGGGCGTCGTAGATTCTGCGTTGGGGGCGGAATCCGTCTTGCTGCTCGCTGAGGATGCCGTGGATTTATCCGTAGTTAGAGCCTGCATCTTTGATTAGTGCGGTCCAAAGTTTGAGTAAATTGCTCGTGAGAGCGATGGGGCGGTAGTTGTCGAAGAGGATGGGTCACCCTTTTTGTGCAGTAGGCAGGTTGTAGTGTGGCACCATTCGGGTGGGGTGTAAGCCTTGTGGGCGAGGGGAGATAGGAGGGACAAGAGTGCCGAGCGGGTCGCATTGGGTATATATTTTATCATTTCGTTGGGGATGCTATCGGGGCCGGGGGCTTTGCAAGTGTCGAGCAAGATGACAGTTGTATATCATGCATCTCGAGTTATCATTTCGGCGACGGTGAGGGAGGGGTCCTTGCGGGGTTCGATGACGAATGGGTCGGGGTTGGCGGAGATTTCCTACGGGGGAACGGGGAGCTCGGGCGGGGTGGCGCGGGTAAGTTCTTTGTCGAAGCGCACGACTCGACACGTCTCGCATCCTTACACAACTCCACACGCACACCGTTCAATGGCTACACCATCTCCTACTTGTATACCGCATCAAATCCCGCACGACCTCTCGCCGCGCCTCCACACAATGCACCTACGCACACTCCTAATTGGAAGCAGACTTCACCCCGCATCGCACACTCCCCGGGGAGAGTAAAACCCCCAAACACCCTTGGAGAGGTTGGATTAAGGCGGTTAACGGTCTAACCCTGACTTGTAAGTTTCATGTATGGCATAGTTGGGAGGGCCCAGAGACAGCTCCCGGCGCATACGGTATTTGTTGTAAACCGGCGCATACGGTACAAGTTGTAAACAATTTCAATTTCAATTTGTCGAAGTGCGAGGGGACGGCGGCTAAATCTTCGTGGGGAGATTATGCATTTATTGTATCGGGGCTGGTGATGTTATGGAGATTCGAAGTGGCACTAGTGTTGGGGAGGAGCCCGTTTTCCATTTTTTGAAGGCGGTGATAAGATTTTGGGTTAACGTCGTAAGCGGTGTTGGCGCAGGATTTTATTTTGTTGAGTTTATCTATGTGGCAGCGTGGAGGAGGCGGTGGATGCGTTCTTGACATTTGTATTTGATGGTATCTTGGGTCATGGTATCGGTCGTGCGAAGGAGGGATTGAGCAAGGGACAGGGGACATCGTTTGGTGCTGCATCGACGGAGGGTTTGGACGAGTTTACGGGATTTCTTAGTGAGCCAAGTGGTGCCGGGGGAGGTGTTAAGGGGTCGCGGTGTTTTCGGGGGGGGAGGGGGTGGGGAGGTCGAGGCCATATGGTGGCTGCATGGTCCATGTGGTTTGAGAGGAGGGTGGTAAATTGCGAGGCTAGGGTGTCGAGGTCCTCCGTGGAGGCTGTGGATGAGAGTGTGTTGAGTATGGCCGCGTGGATGGAGGCAGTTTGGTTGATGAGGTTTGGTGTGTTCGCATGGCATTTTTTAATGTGTTGCTAAGAGGGGGAGCTTGAAGTTATGTTTGCGGATTGAGTGCGGTTTGTGTGAGGGTTTGTCAGGGGAGGGGGTCAAGCGATGAGTGAGGAGGAAGCTAGGATAACTAGATTAACGGCCGAGAGGTCGGTGAAGTGTGAAGGGGAAGGGCAGACAGAGACGGGCGAGGGATTAAAATGTGAGGGGGCGTGGAGAGCAAGTGGTCTATGCATCCCCCGCTGCGAGGGAAGGTAGGGATAGGAGGTGGAAGGGTTGAAGGTGGGACGGGAGGAGGGAGGTGAGGGCGGGGTGTCCATTACCTTGTTATGTTGTGGTTTGGAAGTCGCTCCCGCAAATAAAGCGGAGGGTCGGGTGGTCGTCTGCAAGTCGCAGGCCCCGGGTGGCAACTTTGCGTACAAGCGGGTTAGTTGTGGGGTGTGGAGTTGGGACATGTAGACTCCCATGAGGCGCCCGCCGGCGGCGCAGCGGCGGCGGCCCCGGAGAGGGGTGCGCTCGCAGGCCCGTCGGCACCTACCTCTACCTCCACGCGGTGGGCGCTGGTAACCCCATAGCCATAGGTAGGAGGCTGAACGAGGTACCGACAGCTGCGATCCGCGGGATCAGCAGTTGTCGGGAAGCCTTGTACGGAGGGTTTTGGAAAAACATAATGTCGTACACCGGCACATGGATCTCCCGCTCGGCCAGTCCGATATGTCTTTTCCGCGACTAAATACTCGCAGATACTCTCCCGACGATGGGGCGGGAGCGGCGTTTGCGAACTGTTTTTGGGCGAAGAAGGGTACGGACGGATCAGCGGAGGGACGAGGGTGTTGGAGTTGGCGGCGGACAACTGGAAAGCAGCGCTAGGGCACGGCGCTCGCTAGCAGTCGCCAACCCTGCGAGAGCCTTAGGTCTCACCTAGGGGCGAGGCCTGATGCTACGCAGGACGGAGGTGGGCCGCAGCCGGAGGAGCGGCACGGTCTGGCGGCGGCGGTCCTTAGGATCACCCGCCGCCTGAAAAGCCCGGTACGGGGGGTTTTGGAAATATTCCCGTACCCACCATCTTTTGAGGACCGGCGACTCGATCCCTTTGTTCTTCCAACCCCTTCCCTAGTCGGTACCCGGTTATCGATAGGCTGCCTCATGCAGTGTGCCTAGGGTTGTCGTAACAGCACACTGCTCGTAAAGGCGCCCCCCTAACAACGTAAACCACCGGGGGAGGGTAAGGACGGCCACAACGCCATCGGATAGGTGTTGGAAACAGACGGGAAAAGGACAGGGGACAAGAGAAACTCTGGCTCGGGGGCAGGATAGCTAGCCGGACACCGTTTGCAGCCTAGTTATTTTCTCTTCTCAACCCCCGAAGGAGGAGAGAAGACTCGGCTAGGTGGCGAGCTACGTCGGGAGGAGCAGCTAATACCTCGGGCGGGGTTGAGCACGGATCGAGGCGGGACCGACGACGACCTATGCGAGGGGGTTTTTCACCTGCCTTTCCCCCCTAGCTCCGGCACGACCGGAGTCGCACATGAGCCGAGGCCATGCAGGTGTGCCTCGACCAGCTCAAGCTGAACAGCCTTGCTGATCAGCGACCCCGCAGCGGTTGGAGTAGGCCGCGTATCGTGGAGACTAGCGACATTTTATATTTCATATTGTATCAAAAAAAAACACGTATATATCATAAACTAATAAATACATGGATACGGGTATGTTTTAGACGGTATCGTCACTGCCATTGGAGAGGTTGGGATTAGTGGTTCACGGTCTACTTCACGCTTCTAAGTCCAGTTAGGCGTAGCACAAGGGGGGGCCCATAGACGGCAGCCGGTTTTTACTGGTATTGTTGTAAACAAGTTCACTTTCAATAGACTCCTATGAGGAGGTATGGGGTGCAGGAGTAAGGGATAAGAGACAAGCCAATTATGTTGGGAATGAGGTGAGGGGGCGGGGGTACGACAGTGGCGTAGTGGAAGGACGATTTGCGTAATGCGAAGAGGACTCGAGCGGGGAGTTGGGGCACATGCGAGTGCTTCGGACGATCGCTCTTTAGGAGGTACATGGGAAGGGCGACGCGCCAACGGAATTTGTGATGTGTGGTTGGTTTAAATGAGAAGGAAATCGTCCGGTTGATGTGTTGTGGCGAGGCAGTCGACGTCCATGATGGAGGTGTGTAGACCGCGAGTGTTGAGGTTGATGAGGTGAAGGGATTGGGTGGTGTGATGGGAGGATTGTTTGAGGGGAGTGTGTGTGGGGGTGGGGGTGGGATGGGGTGTTCGGAGAGGGCGTGTGGGCGGTGGTGGGGGGGATGGGGTGGGGGGTGGGGGTCGTGGGGTGAGGGGGCATGGGTGAGGGCGGGTTGAGTCCGGCGGGGAGCGGAAGGGGGGGTGGTGGGTCGACTGAAGTTGGGTGCGGCCGATGGAGAGGGGGTGGATCAAAACGGTTGGTGCCATATAAGTGAGTGGAGTTTGTAGACTTTGTCGCGGGGGTCGAAAGGAGGGGGGGGGAGTACACTTGGTCATGGGGTGTTGTGAGTATGAAGTATGAGTGGAGGAGTTAGGTGTTCCGCATGACCATGCGTGGCATGTGTCAAGTTGTTTGGGATGAACGAGGATACGTAGGATTGGATAGAGTGTCTGAGAGTTAGTATTCCAAGAAGCGAGTAGGGTAAGGGAGCGGGTGAGGAGGTATGGAAGGGATTAGTAGTGGAGGGAGTCAATCCAGTGGCAGAGGTGTGGTTGATGTGGAGGAGGTCAAAATGGGAGTGTTGCCAAGTGATGATTAATAGGGAGTGATAAGGCGTGCCATGTTATGGGGGTAAGCCTATGTTAGAGAGGTTAGACCATTGATTGGGGTAGACGCCATAATTGTGGTAATAGTCTACTTCATTATTGGTGATGATTGTGTATGAGGCAGAGGGGGTGGGGTGTAGATTAGAGAGGGAGGTAGCTATGGAGTAAATATTAGTTAGTTCTTGGTAACACCCCCAAATGAACGAGAGTACCGCAGATATGTTGAGGGGGCCTAGGGGGGTGGGGAGGCCATGTTCAAGGTTTAAGTCGCAAAGGTGGTTATGAAGTGTGATGGTGCAGGTTCGGAGGTAAAAATTAGGCGGTAGTGAGGCCGGAAATAAGTAGTTAGGGTGTGTTGACGGATATCCAAGAGGGAGGGGGGGGGGGGGGGGGGCTAACCTCCGGGCGGGGGGGGCCTGCGATTGTGGTTTTAGGGACGGGGTTGGGCTTGGCGGCCGAGGCAGTCTTGGAGGCCGGTTTGGAGGCGGGGTCAGAGGGTCCATGGGTCGCGAAGACGGAAGGAAACTCATCAGTGAGTTCATCAATCAAGCCCTCGAGGTTGCCATCAGAGGTGGCCTAGGAGGGGGAGGGAAGGGGTTTGGAGGAGGGTTTAACATATTGGGCGTAGGAGGGAGGGTTGGGGGCTGGGGACGGATTGCAGGGTTGGGAGGGGATGAGAGTGGTGGAGGAGAGTTGGTTGGTGGGACGTAGGGTTGGTGGGAGGGTGGAGAGGGGAGGTTCTTTTTGTTGTGTTGGCGGGTGGGCTTAATGACTCGAACTGGGGGATGTGATTTTGAGGGCGGGGTCGGTTGGGGGCCGGTTGGGTATGGTGACTGTCCATGGGGTCCTCCCGGTGGGGTTGGAGGCGGGAGGGGGTTGGGTTGGGTAGGGGGACGTGGTGTTGGTGGAGGTGGGTGCGGGCGGAGGAGGGGGTGGGTGGGGGCGAAAGAGGTCCTCTTGCGGAGGGATTCGGATTCGGGGTGTGTAAGGGGGAAGGAGGAGGAGCCCATGGGGCCGGCAGATTCCTCGGTGATGGTGGAGAAGGGAGCGGGGTGGGTGGCGGTGGTGCGAGGTTCGGGAGAGGAGGCGAAGGGGGTGGAGGTAGTGTTGGTGATGGTTGGCTTCGGGGAGGTAGAGCGGCGTTTCCGGGAGAGTTTGGGGGTGTAAAATAGGATTGACGTGGGAGTAGGGTGGGTGGCGGAGAGTTGAATGTCGGGGAGGGAGTCGAGGTGAAAGGGGGTGTCGTCGTCGGCGTCCATCAGCGACTTGTCGGAGGTCTTGAGCTTCCATTTCATGTAGGTGTCGAGGTCAAGGAGGTGGCGGGTCCATAGGAGGAGTGGAATGGTGGGGTTGTGTTTTGAGATGTTGAGTGGTGGTGGGGAGGGTGTAGTGGTGAAGATAGGGTCCGATAGCCGGGCCCTACCAAAGGTGGAGTAATGATAGGGGTTGATGTTGAGAGTGCATGTGGAATGAATGTGTGAGCCGCGGTGGAGGAATGTGTGTTTGGGCGGGATGGTGGTTGTGCCGTTGGTGGAGATGAGTATGCCGTACATTTCTATGGTGAGTGAAATTTGTTTGCTGGTGGCGATGTTGGGGAAGGGGAAGGGTGGGAGCGGAAATAGGAGCCGTCAGGAAATTTAGGAGGGAGGTGGGGTGTGCGAGGTCAAAGATGGAGGGTGGGGAGGGGTGGGAGTGGGTGTGGAGGTGTCTATGTTCACGTGCGGTTTGGTGGAGGAGTGTGGCGAGCCGGTGTGAGGGGGTATGGCGCCGTCATCGTCGATGCAAGGGAGGGAGAGGAATTGTTGTGACTGGATGAGGACCGTGGTGATGAGGCATGTGGCTACCCAGCATGTGCATGCGATGTGGCTAGTGTCCTAGTGACGGGATGGGGTGTGATGGTGATGGTGTACATTTGGGGAGTAGGGGGGTATTGTTGTGTGAAGTGTGTGTGGTGGAATCTGTATGTCTACAACGCCGGATTGTGAATGTACGGGGTTATTGGGTAGGTGGAGGATATTTGCCAAGAAGGATGAGGGGTCACCCTCGATCGGGACGGGTTCGTCCACATGTTGGAGGGCGTCCTCGAACTAGTGGAGGAACTTTGTAGGTTCCGGGAGGTCCTCGACTTGGTGGCATGGGTCAGGGAGAGGCCGCTCCAAGCGGAGGTGAGCTCGGATGCGAGGCGGTATGGTATGAGAGCATGTGCAAGGGTGGTCATATATGGGCAAGAGCGATGGATGAAGAGGGGGAGCTGAGTTTTACGTGGCGACTTGAATGTTCCAGAACAGTTATTATTGCTCTAAGAAATTCGTTTTTCTGCAGATTCAGTGTGGACTGAAGTTGGGCGCGAGCTGGCGCGGGACCGCAGGATCGAAGTTCACGTTATCGTGAAGCGAACTAGTATAACAGTCCCACCGCCGTACATGAAGTGGGAATGTCCAAGCGTATTTCCTGGTAGCCCGAGGCGAGCTCGAGAGGGAGGGGGTTGCGATCGTATTGTGGGGCCATGGTTGGGTGGCATGTCCGAGTGGTGGAGGGTACACATGGGAACTCGCGTGTGTTGTGCGAGTTCCCGGCCGATTATGTTTTTCGAGCGAGCCGGGAGGTCGTTGATCATGATAAGGGTCTGTAGGAGCAACGGCGAGCGACCGAGGAGGCGGAAAGCAACGAGTACGACAATTTCGTCGATTCGGGGAGGAAAACTGCATGTAACCAAAAGCGGGCAAGATCGGGGGGGGCGGTGGAGTATTGGCCTGTGCGGTGGTCGGCTGTGCGGGCCGAGAGGTCATCGGCCCGTCCCTTGTCAATGGCTGACTGGGGAGCACCGATAACCAGGGGCATCCGTAAGCCGCGACCAAGTGAAGGTTCCACCGTTATGCCCAAATTTTTGTGGGCTGAGGGCAGTTGAGGCGCCGTGATGAAGGGAGCGGGTGTTCCGCAAGGCGACTCCGGGTGCTGGGATGTCCGCATGTGAATGGGGGCGCGGGCCGATCCCGCCGTAGGGCATGCTTGTAAGAATCTGGGAGGTTAGAGGCCGTAGACATTGTGATCGATGTAGTAAGAGCAACAGTTGGAGTGAGTGGTGGTTTAATCGTAAGAGATCAATTCGGGTTTGTAGTGGGTTGCGTGTGTTGGCGGCACACCACCAAGCGCGATGGGACCTTGGTTTGGTTTTTGTTACCGGCGGACATGAACGTCCGGACGCTCGGGTGGGTGCAGTGTGGCGTGCCATACCCGTGGAGGGGCCTTTTTTAATAGCGATGGTTATTGGTGTGTTTTCGCCGTACCGTGGGTAGTATGCATTGTGTTTTTGAAGTGGGTGGCGCGGAATCTGTCGGGGGGACAAAATTCGAGTTTCGGAAAGCTGCGCCTTGTTGTGTGTATCGTCAATTGTGGCTACGGATCTACTGACCGGGGTGAGCTAGGCTCGGTTGAGAAGAGGTGGCCGGTGCATGTTGTACAACGGGCCATATGACCACCAGTCCATCGCTCATGAGGAGGCCAAGCCCTAAGCGAAGACCGTCGGCGTTGCTCATTCGAGCTACCGACCCATCCATGTCTTGTGGTTCAATAGTACTTTAATAGACTTAGGATCGTATTACGTTGTTTAGAGACGGTAGGATACGTTTTATTGGCGGGAGGGGGGGGAGAATCTGCGTCGGGGGAGGTCAATGCATGGGTTGAGAGCAGGGTCAAAGAAACGGGATGGGGATTTACGTTGCAGACTGTGTGCATGCGGCGCCGTGCTGACCCGTTATCTACGGGTGACCCCGTTTGTCCGGTGTTGTGGACGCGAGAGGGGACTTGGATCCACTGATTACAGCGGGTAGTCGACATGTGATTGGAAGGTTGAGGTATGAAACGGAGTTCAGGTACGAGCGGGTGCGTGATTTCGCTCAGCATCTGAGTAATATGCATAAGGTGGCAGCTCACGCTCGGGAGTGGGGTGGTCTATATTTGGCAAGTGACGGAAGAGGAAGTCCGGACGCTCGGAAGGGCGCATGGCCATGTGCGGGTATTTTCTAATAAGCGGTGGGAGTTCGTTCTTTGTTGGAGTATCATAGCAATACTTCTTTATTTCTGATTTGAATGGTTTGGCGCGATAGCTGACGTTGCGGGAATGTTCAAATTCGTGACAATTGCGCCTCTGAGTGTGTGCCGTCTATTGGGTCTACGGATCCACTGACCTTTGGAAGCTAGGCTCAGGTTGGGAGAGGTGGGAGGATCCCGCAGTTTCGCATGATCCTTGTCCACCAGTTTACGAGTCGCTCATTGGGTGGCCAAACCAAGAGCAAAGACGGTCGGTTGGTAGGCTCATTTCGAGCCCCGACCCATCCCGGTGTGCTGGCAAGAAGCACTTTAGTAGTAGTTCGGAATTTGTTACGGTACTTAGTGACGTTAGGATACGTTTTTGGTATTTCTCTCTATCAGTCGATGTGAGTGCATTAGATGAAGTCGCAACCTATGATATTGCGATATGCTTTTTTAACTGTTTTTCACTTATATCTCATGTTTATATATCGTTGAATCCCTCCAACATGCTATGCGGTTTAACCAGCTACGTCCTCATGCACACCGCCCTCATGTCCATCCACGTCTTCCTCTTTTTCCAACCCGTCATTATACTTTGTAGTCCGGCGAATGTTCTAGAAGCGATTCGATCACTTAGAATACAACATCTCAGTGCACGAATGCCCAAGTATAGACGCTCATATATGCAATGGAAACGAGCGGCTACCTCTCTGCATTCTTGCATCTGGATATACCCACGGCATTTTGGATGTTTTGCTTATCTAAACAAAGCAGGCGGTCATTTAGACATTGATTCAGAAAACACATACGGGGCTAAGGGCGAGATGGCTATGCATCTTATAAGTTCATTTGAATATATTGTGTCCATAAAATCATATATGGTCGTGTTGAAGGATTAAGTATGACAAATCATCACCGTTACTGACCGTTCCCAACCGCCGAGGAGAAGGATAAAAGTCAATAATATACAACTGAATAAATACATTAGTTAAAAGCGAAATCGAATACATCCGCTGCCCTCACTCCATGAGACAACACCTTCATAGAGATGTCCTCTCCTCCGTACTCTTAACCGTACAATCACACTCCAAGGCCGGCCTTACCACTCACCTTAAAGCTCAAATCACACAATAACTCCAAAGGGAACGACCGAGCCGACCACCTAGCCAACAAAATAGCAAACGGACACCCTCTACTTAAAAGGTGCACAAGCAAACACACACACACACACACACACATACACACACACACACACACACACACACACACACACACACACACACACACATTGGCCCATGGACCTTGCCTCACACCACTCAACCGGATGACCCTAACCCCCCTAAAACCCTTATATACACCATCCTTTAACAAGACGCCCGTAAGCTCAGCGTTGCCTCCACCATCACCCCTCTTCACATTACCACTGAACACGGACACATCATGGCTACATCCCAATCACGCGGCGCAGATTTCACGATCTACTGCCGACACCCCTCCCTTACCTCCACCCAATTCACATACAAAATCGAGTTTCTCTAGGGGGTACATAATACTCGCCTCCTCACGTGGAACAAAACCCTTAAATGCCCAATGTGTGGACGATTTAATAGCAACCGCCATTTGGCCAGCAACTGTCTCTCTATGTGTGGAATCCGGCAAGACCGCTAAAGCAGTGCTCTCCAACTCATTCTTATACTCCTCGAACAATCCAACGGGGGTAGATGGACCACCCTCTCTCGCCGACTTTGGTAATAAGCTTATCAAATCGTTCACGTCACTGAGTTCCGAGAACCCTTCCCTCATCTCAACGATAATATTACCTAGCACAACCACATGACCACTTGCAAACCTCTGTCGACCCTACCTCCCTAACCCGATGCCCAACCATCTTACCTAATCTAACGACATCCTCCCAGCCCGCCTTAGACCTACTGCGCACAAACCCGACTTCATTGTGCGCAGTAGGTCCAATAGTCTATTGGAACCCCGCCTAATACGACACGCTAACTCCATACATAGGTAGTCTTCCATCATCAAAATCCAAATCGGTAAATGGAAATACTGCACTAATTCCAATCTCACTGACACTCACCAACTCATCATGCAGAAATACACCCCCTTGCAAACGCACTCCGCATGCACAGGCCCGGCACGATAGTCGAGATTCTCTCACTACCAATAAGCCGCACATGCACCCTCCATACCCTCACCCACACGAGTATCAATGCCTTACTAAGCCCCCAAAATGACCCCCCGGACAAACTCTCCGACACCCCCTCCAGAGACACTTTTCGCATTCTCTCCCGCCTACACATACACCCGTCCAATGGCTTTATCATCTCCTCCGCATCTACAAAATCAAATCCTTTGCTATTTACAGACAACTCCCCTATCACCACTTCTATCACCCTATCACCTTGTAACCCTATCACCTTATCAACCTATCACCTATTTGCTGTGTAGTGTTAGCATGCTTAGTCACGGCGCTTTAAACGCTAACCACTTATTACATGTTTGTTCAAAGAGTTGCCCGTTGTAAATCTCCGGCGTGATATGACGCGCCGCAACACAACGTTATTGCGTTGTCACTCTTTCATCGGCTTTTAAGGCGAGCGGAGATCTCGCAACTCCCCCCCCTCTGATTTGTGAGTATATGCTGGATTATGCATATATATGTGATGGGCCTGTGAAAATAATTGCTTTGTAGATCGTCTAGCTTAGGATAGCACTTACTTGATTACAAAATTAAAGCAGTGGAAATAATATGCACGAAGAGAATTTTCATATATCGTATCTAATATGTTTATATATTTTGGTTGCAGCTCGTCGCTTCCTTGGCATGGGTGCTGCTGACTCTCGCTCTTTGCGCTTTGGCAATTACGTATGTATGCAACATTTCGTTCGTCGAACTAAACTCTTCCCATAAAGTCCATAACTAGGGCGCCCGCCGGCGGCGCAGCGGCGGCGGCCCCGGAGGGGGGTGCGCTCGCTGGCCCGTCGGCACCTACCTCTACCTCTATGCGGTGGGCGCTAGTAACCCCGTAGCCGTGCCAAGCTTGGCACGGTAGGGGGCTAAACGAGATACCGACAGCTGCGATCCGCGGGATCAACAGCTGTCGGGAAGCCTTGTACGGAGGGTTTTGAAAAACATAATATCCGTACACCAACATAGGGATCTCCCGCTCGGGCTGTCCGATATATATTTTTCAGCAACTAAATACTCACAGATACTCTCCCGTCACGGCGGGGACGATGTCTGCGGATTGTTTTTTTGGCGAGGAAGGGTTCGGACGGATCAGCGGTGGGACGAGGGTGTTGGAGCTGGCGGCGGACAGTTGGGAAGCAGCGCTAGGGCACGGCGCTCGCTAGCAGCCACCAGCCATGCGAGAGTTTGAAGTCTACCCTGGGGGCGAGGCCTGAAGCTACGCATGACGGAGGTGGGTCGCGGTCGGAGGAGCGGCAGTGTGCCTAGGGTTCTCGTAAAGGCACACTGCTCGTAAAGGCGGCCCCCTAACGACGTAAACCATCGGGGGAGGGTACGGCCGGCCACAACGCGATCATATGGGTGTTGGAAACAGACGGAACAAGGATAGGGGACATGAGATAATATGGCACGGGGGTAGGAGAGCCAGCCGGACACCGTATGCAGCCTAGTTTTTTACTCCCCCTAGCCCCCGAAGGAGGAGGGAAGACTCGGCTAGGTGACGAAATGCGTCGGGAGGAGCAACTACTACCTCGGGCGGGGAAGAGCACGGATCGAGACGGGACCGACGAAGATCTGAGCGAGGGGGTTTTTCACATGCATTTCCCCCTAGCTCCGGCAAGACCGGAGTCGCACGGTACCCGAGGTCAGGCACGTTCGCCTCGACGAGCTCACGCTGACCCGCCTCGTTGATAAGCATCTCCGCAGCGGCTGGAGCAGGCCGCGTATCGTGGAGATTAGCGACATTTCTTATTTCATATTGTATTAAAAAAAAACGTATAAATAAAAAATAATAAGTACTTGGTTACGTGTATGTTTTAGACGGTATCGTCACTGCCAATGGAGAGGTTGGGATAAGTGGTTCACGGTCTAGCCCACGCTTATGAGTCCACATTGGCTTAGCACGGGGGGCCAAGAGACAGCAGCCGTTTAATACTGCTATTGATGTAAACAATTTCATTTCATTTCATTTCATTTCCGTAACTAGTGAAATATTGCCTTTTCGCGTAGGTCGGATGTTTGCCATGAAGGGTTTCTATGATTTAACTGTATTTTAGCTCGTTGAAAAGGCGGACCGAATCTTGTGTTGACGGTGAAGTAAAGGGGGAAGCGGGGCACAAATGGGGCCCGGTACGGCTACGATTTGACGTATTAGGGTTTGCGACCCAACCCCGATTTCGGGCCATACCTTAATTAATTTGGGCGCCCCGCAATTGTTTTCCACACTTTGGCTCGTGAATACTCCCGAAATCGGCGACACAACATGCGGTTTTATGATCACAACATGTTGTCCGCAAACATGGGAGGACGTGGGTGTGATGGCATGTGACGTCAAGATGCATGACGTGGGTCAGACTGGGGCCGGAAAACCGCAGCTTGGGAGGCTTGAAAAAAGCCTTACTTCGCCATACGGTGTCCGATTCGAGCTAACTAAGTTGAAATTGGAAGCCCTTCTCCCAAGGAAAACTATGTTTTCAACATAGTTTACGCCTACGGGCCGGTTTTTGCGTAAATCCGCCGTCCGATGTCATTTGTCTCGAACAACCAACAAAAGCTTTTAGGGTTTCAAAATCTGCCACATTCGCGCGGGGCTAGCAACCCTTGGGCAGGTGGTACCCGCACACTCGCTCCGCCAATACGCTCAACAATCAGCGCTCTATATTTCTTCTATTCACGACGTTGCCCATTACATGCCCCATGATGGCATGGTGCCGTGCCATTTGCCGCAGGCCAAATAAAGGCCCGTGCTAGGGTACTCTAATAGCTCCCCGTCATTTTCCACGCCCGGCGATGCGCAAGCTTCAAATGCCAACGATCCGCGCGCTAGGGTGCCTACACCGTAAGTCAACAGCCCCTCAAGCCCAATAGGTCTCTAGTAGCCCGTGCTCCTTTGCCATATTTCCGGAGAGTTGGCAAGATAACCTAGCGCGCAAGACATACCATTCTCGGTGTCGCCGCTCTGTTGACGGCCGGGCGCAACACACTAGGCAGATACTCGTGCAGTTGTGCAAATATGCTGAGAACTCATTGTCGAGTAGTCTCCCGGCTTGTCGCGACCTTACGTGTATCGAGTCACGCATAAATAGAGGCGTGCATAAGTTGCACATTCACGAATTTCGGCTTGCAAAATATGGGCCGCAAATCCAACGTGTGTGCCTACAATAATTGGGGCGTGCCGATAAAGGTGCTCGCGTCAGTGAACAACGCGCCGTGGTGTGTTGTTGTGAAAATCAGTATTCTACCCCCCAATCGAGTTGCATGGCCACCGCGGTAGTGCGTGGCGAGTAATTAAATGCGTGCCGCTAGTAGCGGACTTAATGGGAAGAGTGTCTTCTATACCGTGCCGCCGGGTCGCGAGCATCGGTACCATTTATATGATCGGCTTCTATTTGTGCATGTTTTCTTTTCTTCTTTACTGCTTTTCATTATTCAGATTGAAATATTGTTTAGGTATCTTTATATCTTCTTCCCTGGCCGTACTCGTGTTGTTCTTATTGTAACCTATCATGGAGGCAGTGCTAACGCTGTGGCGTGCCTTCATGTTCCTCGGGCTTAGGTTTTTTCGTTTCCTCTGTCCCTCTTTTTGCTTAGTGGCCTCCACAACTTTTTCTTGTAAGCATTTTTTCTTCTTGTAATCTATCTGTGCTGTTTTCCGCCGCTGCTGTATTTATTGCTATCCCTACGTACATGGTGTACCTGCTGTATGGAAGTCGCCACAATCTGTCGGCACAATAAATAAATTTTAAACAAAAAATGAAGTTATGGATTACAAGAAGAACAACATGAACATGGACAAGGAAAACTTGAGTGCGGGAAACAAAATGGCAAGCCAGTGGAATCACGAAAGAGGATCACGAAATCCAAGGCACGGGAAAAACATGCACTACGACATCATAGCAGATCAAATATTCAAATGAAGGAAACTCATGGGCGCAACCCTGAGAAATTTGTTCACATACAAATATACCGTAATTTTGATGTACTCCATTTCTCGTATTTTAAAGGAGCTGATGCATAATTTGGTTCTCAGATTTTGGTCAGATTGATTTGAATCTAGAGGTTTGCATATCCAATTTCCATGTGTACGGGACAGTAACACTAGAGCGGTTACTGTCACCGTTAAAAGGCGGCGCGTCGCACCTGCAGGGCAACCGCCTCGCCTTGCAGTTAGACGCAACCAACGACCAACGACTTCCCCAAAGGTCGGCTATAGCTAGCCCGAGCCTTATAAGCCGTAGCT
Organism: Tetraselmis chui; assembly: GCA_026401115.1. NCBI lineage: Eukaryota > Viridiplantae > Chlorophyta > Chlorodendrophyceae > Chlorodendrales > Chlorodendraceae > Tetraselmis > Tetraselmis chui. The sequence continues at coordinate 83,407 of JAPMLY010000770.1, forward strand.
AGCCACGAGCCTAGGCACTCTCTGCTTTCGCGCTCAGCCAATCTAGGCTTCGCGCGGACCCACCCACCCATCCCTATAATCCTGCGTTAATCGACCCCCAGGCCCGGCCTGTGGGTGTCTTTTGGCCAAATTGTAAGCAACCTAAAATATTTGGCAAAACTGGCTCTAGGGTAAATTCTGGAGAAAAAACAAAGCACCTGAAATAATTCCAATAATATTGCTTATGGTTATTATTGAACTTTGGACGCTGCGGTGCACTGCAGGACCGCCGTGTGGCAATTCCGCCTTGGTACGAACAAAATACTTTCATAAATTGATGCCGTACCACGTCAGAAAATTTTTGAGCAAAAAATATAATCCTTTGTTATATGTGCAACGGTGCTGTGAGAATTTTTTTTTTGCGGCGGTCGTTTTTTTTTTCTTTACGCCCCCCGTATATGGGACTGGCAGGTAAGCCCGTATCAACACCATAGACAGGCGGTCGTTTATTTTAATTCTACTTCAACAAAGATTTATTTCAAAGAGAGACAGGTATATTATGTGCAAGCAGCCGCCGGCGCGGAAAGGAGGGAAACATTCCTATGGAAAGGAGGGAAACATTCCTTACCGGTCCCGTGGTACCGTACTGGCATCAAATTCATGACATAGCTTTTGTCAGTGATGGCCTCCACTGCTTTTTCTTGTAAGAAAGTTTTGACAGTGATGGGGATGGATGATACCTATTATCGATGTAACGTCTATTTAAAAAAAATAAAAATAGCAGAGGCCACCAAGCAAAAAGAAGAATAAACCTTAGCCCGAGGAACGGGAAGGCATACCACAGCATCAGCACTACCCTCCTGCAAAGCATTGCGGAGATATGAATCCAAAGTATCATGAAGAGCAGCAGAAAGACGTTGCATGAACTCTCGCCGCACATCCCCCCAAAAACGCCGAAAAGGAACATAAGTACACTCTTCCCATAAAGTCCATTTCTAGCGGCACGCATTTAATTACCCGCCACGCACTACCGCGATGGCCATGCAACTCGATTGGGGGGTAGAGTGATGGTTTTCGAATAGCATACCACGGCGCGTTGTTCATTGACGTGAGCATCTCCATCGGCACGCCCCAATTATTGTGGGCACACACGTTGGATTTGCGGCCCATACTTTACAAGCCGAAATTCGTGCGAGTGCAGATAATGCACGCCTCTATGCGTGGCTCGGTACAAGGCGGGAGACTACTTGACACTTGGTTCTCAACATGTTTGCATAATTACACGAGTATCCGCCGAGTGTGTAGCGCCCGGCCGTCTACAGAGCGGCGACACCGAGAATGGCATGTCGTGTGCACTAGGTTTTCTTGCCACGTGCCCGAAAATACAGCCAAGGAGCACGGGCTAGGGACCTATTGGGCTTGAGGGGCGGTTGACTGAAATTGTAAGCACACTAGCGCGCGGATCGCTGGCCTTTGAGACTTGCGCATCGCCGGGCGTGAAACATGGTTGGGAGCTTTCAAAGTACCCTAGCACGGACCTTTATTTGGCATGCGGCAAATGGCACGGCACCATGCCATCATGGGGCATGAAATGGGCAACGCCGTGAATAGAAGA
>JAPMLY010000770.1:87500-110000 GCA_026401115.1 Tetraselmis chui
GCTTGAGGTATTTCGTGTGGACTTGTGTAGGAGCCGTCTGCCGCATGGTGATGGCACTTACCGCAAACGGAATATCCGGTCGTGTGGACATGCACAAAAAGTTCACTGACCCGAGGATGGCACGGAAGGTTTCGTGCACTTGTGGCTACAAGGCCACTTTGTCTTGGTCGGATGCGACCTCTCCATCCCCGTAGCGCGTTGGTGCCATGGGCACCTTAGAGGGTGTGTTGTTTAGCATGTCGTACTTCTCAAGGATCTGCTTAGTGTATTGCTCCTGAGAGAGGCTGATGGTGCCAACCTCTTTGTTCCTCACGATATCCATTCCGGGGATGAGCTTGGCCTCACCGAAGTCTGTCATGCGCAGTTGTTCCCCAATAGCCCGCTACGCCGACTAGATCCACTTGGGGGATTCGGAGACAAGAATGTGCTCTACATACACGAAAAAATGCAGATGCTATGCGCTCGATGGTTATTCATGGTGCAGAGGTGGGTGTTAGATGTCGCTCGCTTGAGCAAAAGGGAGGACAGAGTTTTATGGAACAATTTGTACCATTCACGAGAGGCTTGCTTTAGCCTATCTATATATGCTTTTGAGAAGGCGCATGACTCGAGCCGTCCCATCCTTTGCTCCTCTAGGTTGTCGAATATCGATCTCCTCTTATTGGAGACCATCATTGAGAAACGTTGTTTCAATGTCCGCCAAGAGCATGTGAATATTTTGCTTGGCGGCGATGGCAAGGACTGTGCCCACGGTGCTGACCTTGACGACGGGAGAGAATGTCTCCGAGTAGATGACTCATGCTCGTTGGCTAAATCCGTGGGCAACCACCCGTGCCTTGAAGCGATCGACTGAGCCATCCGGCTTGGCCTACACCCTGAAGACCCACTTATTGCCGATGGCATTACGTCCGATTGGCAGATTCGCCATGCGGAACGTGCACTTATTGTGAAGGGATGCAAACTCTGAGCGGATGGGCGTTCGCCGTGCAACAACATACTTTTCCGCTCAAGGCATGCTTGATGTCGATCGGCACCGGGATGTGTGCCGCATGCGGGTATGTCTTGGGTTCCTCGTCGGGGGCCATCGGCCCCTTAGACCATGCGTATCATGGACCCGGGCGAAAGGGTCGAGGAGGTTTGTTCTGCGTGAAGACGAAAACGTATCCTACCGTCATCTAACACCGTAACATATCACAAAGTACTGCTAAAATACTACTAACCACAGCACCTAGGGATGTCTCGGCGCTCGAATGAGGTGCAACGACCATCTCCGCTCCGGGCTTGGCGACCCCATGAGCGACGTATTGGTGGACTCCGGGACCGCTGAACAGCGGGATCCCATTCCACCAATATGAACTTTCCCTCCCCGTGGTCGCTCACCCCGGTCAATTAATCCGTAGATTCGTAGAAGCATCAAACGGTACAGAGTCACAGGCGCAGCTTTGCCGAATTCTAATTCTGTCCTTCCGAGAGCTTCCGCGCCACCACCTTCAAATCCATATCGAAATACACACACAATCCTACTCACTACAGCACATCCACATCGCTTACACAAAACCCCCTCAACGGGCACGGCGTACTCCACCGTGCCCCAAAGAGCGTCCGGGCGTTCAAGTCCGCCGCCCTCAACCGAAAAACATAGGTGCCTCAACTCCGGTCATGTGCCGCCACCACACGCTCTCTACAACAAGCCCACCAGACATCCACGGAGCAACATGCAACTCTCTTCAACTGACTCTCCAACTCTATCGAACATGGCAAACCTCCAATCTAACCTTCCCGATACCTACAAGCATGCCATTATGCGCGATCGACCCGCGACTTTCCAGCCCGGCAAACACCCCATCACCCGGAGCCGCCTTATAGGTCACCCACTTACCCCTTTCCTTACGGCACCCAAACTCCCCACTCACAACACAACCCACGTCTCGGCACTAGAGCATGCCTCCGGTCGGGAGCTCCATACACCTTTGATCCTCGCAGCCATCCGGTCAACAACTGCTCTAGGGCGGGCCGCCGACTTGTCGGCCAGCATCGTCGACTCGCTCCTCCTCACATGCCATTACTCCACCCCCCCCTCCCAAACTCAACACTTTTCGGACACACAGTAGTTATCTGCCCGAATTGACGAACCCCTCGGAGACTACTTTCCGTCTGCTCAATAGCTCGCCGTTGGCTCGTCGACAGGCGTAATCAATCGACAACTTATTAACAGCCCGCACGAAAAATAGTATCAGTCGAGAACATCACGTCACGCGCGCTGGACGGCCTCGACCACGCGCACATACAGCCCGACCACACTCCTATTCTACGATCACACCCCTTTCCCTCCGGAAGTCTCGCCAGTGTTTCAAGAAATATGCCTAGACATTCCCACCTTCGATGCGGCGGTGGGTGTGTTATATAGACTCGCTTCAAACCTGCGTGAACTCCGATCGGGCGGTCCCGCGCCTCGTCACATAGGTTATTATATATCAGCAGACAAACCATTTTATTAATAAGGCAACGACGACCCCCGAATACTCGGGGCGTCGCGTCAAACTTAGCTCTCCCCTCGTCATTCCTCTTATTGGCCCAAAAATATTTCGTTTACTTAAGGATCTACTCACCGACCGCCTCGCAGAAAATGGACCCTCGAATGGTGTCAAACGTTGCTACGTCATGCAACCACGCTGAAGGACCTCCCCTTACCCACATTGTTCCTCCTCCAGTTCACGGACGCCCTCCAACCATTCGGACCTCTCACTTCGCTCGAGGATGACCCATCCTCCTTATGGGTAAATATCATCCACTTGCCAATAACTCGGTTCATTCACAATCCTGCCATGTAGACATACTGATTCGTGCAAACACCTTTCACACCGCAATATCCTCCACCCATCAAAATCACAAGGTCACCATAACACCCTCTCCCGTGACAAGCATGGTCCCAAGCACCACATGGGCGACCACCTGCCTTAAATATGTTCTCATCCTGTCCCAACAATCCCTCTCCTTCCCGTGCATCGACGCTGACGGCGCTATTCCCCCATCCCACTAGCTATAAACACTCCTCCACCAGACATCTCGCGAATACGCTCGCCTCCACTCGCACTCACACAAAAGCTCCTCCTCGTTCGACCTCATACACCACACATGACTCCCAAAAATTCCTTGTCGGCTCATACTACCGCTCGCACCCCTTCCTCCCCATCACCATCAAAACCATCATTCAACTTTCACTCACCACAGAAATGCACTTCATTCTCGTCTCCACCAACGGCACAGCCACTACCCCCCTCAAGAAAGCCTTCCTCCACCAAGGCTCACACATTAACGCCACCTACACCCTCAACATCGCCCCGCACCATTAGTCCACATTTGTTAGGGCCCTACTCTCGGACCCCATCTTCACCACCTCCCCATCTCCACCACCTCTCCATATCTCCAAAAATAAAACACTACACCGCAACCCCATTCACCCTCCTCCTCCTCTAGAAAAGGCACTTCATGGAAGTCGACACCATCCCCAAGTGGCAGCTCGAGACCACCGACGACTCGACGATGGACGCCGATGACGGCACCTCTTTCGACCTCGAATCCCTCCCCCACATCCAACTCTCAGCCCCACACCCAGAACCTAACTATCCCCAACCCATACCTTAAAATCCATTTTGTATGCGACTATGCATATCATCATTACACGGCGCCCGCCGGCGGCGCAGCGGCGGCGGCCCCGGAGGGGGGTGCGCTCGGAGGCCCGTCGGCACCTACCTCTACCTCCACACGGTGGGCGCTGGTAACCCCGTAGCCGTGCCATGCTTGGCACGGTATGGGGTTGAACGAGGTAACGACAGCTGAGATCCGCATGATCAGTAGCTGTCGGGAAGCCATGCACGGAGGGTTTTGGAAAAACATAATATCCTACACCAACATAGGGATTTCCCGCTCGGCCAGTCCGATATGTTTTTTCAGCAACTAAATACTCACAGATATCAAAAGGGGACGATGTCTACGGATTGTTTTTTTGGCGAGACAAGGTACGGACGGATCAGCGGTGGGACGAGGGTGTTGGAGCCGGCGGCGGACAGCTGGGAAGCAGCGCTAGGGCACGGCGCTCGCTAGCAGCCGCCAGCCTTGCGAGAGTTTTAAGTCTACTCTAGATGCGAGGCCTGAAGCTACGCATGACGGAGGTGGGTCGCGGTCGGAGGAGCGGCACGGTCTGGCGGCGGCGATCCTTAGGATCGACCGCCGCTAGAAAAACCCGGTACGCGGGGCTTTTGGAAAAATATTCCCGTTCCCAACATCGATTCTGGTTCGGCGACTAGATCCCTGTGTCCGACCCACCCCTCCCCTAGACGGTACCCGGTTATCGACATGCTGCCTTAGGCAGTGTGCCTAGGGTTATCGTAACGGCACACATCTCATAAAGGCGGCCCCCTTCCGCAGGATGCCTAACGAGGTCCTCCTCCTCACGCAGCTCGACGCGTACGTGCTCTCCTTTCCCACTGCAATCGCCCGCTTCCTCCTCGCTGTCCCCAAATACACGCTACCAACTGTCGTTTTTGCCGGCAACCTCAGTCAGCCACTGCTCCAGCTATTCAACATGACGTCCTACATGCCTTTGCAACATCGCGCGAGTAGCTGCATGTCGGAGTTTATACGACAACCCGCCGGGTCTCTCTCGCTGCTGCGACCTACGATGCGGCAGTTCCTCGGCGTCGTCGCCGCTGCTGTCCTCAACGTCGTAGTGACCACCACCAATGTTGTCAAGTTCTTCCGTTGCGTCCTCACGATCAGCCTCAAACATCGCCTTCATGTTCCCTTTCAGTCGTAACACTTCCTTCTCAACCTTTATCTAACGCTTGATTTCTGCATCGACGCGCTCCCAGTCCACCGCCGACAGTTGCGACCGGAGGTCTTTCTCAGCGTTTTTTGGCTGTCGACCATCACCCGCAAATATCTCTCCGCCTCCTCCGCACAAGATACTTTTTGCGGAGCGGGCTGACTTGTGACTGCAAATTTCTCACGGTTGTTGCGTCACGGACTCTCGCGCGGACATGGTCAGTGCAGGATGAGTTAGTGATGGCGCCGCTTCTACGCGATATTGCTCGCCCACTGCGCTCTCGCCGCCTTACTCTAGCACGCGGGTTGCTTGATGCTCGTGACACGTATGCATACGTCGAGAGCTCCCTCGCCGCCCGTCTCTCTGCAGCTCGCTGCTTTTTAGACTTGAAGCCGTTTGCCATTCTCGCTCTTATTGTGTTTGTGAGAACTGTTGTGTCACCGGTACCGCGACATGTCGATAAATATTGTAACAATGGCGACACCCATCGCGCATATCAAGCACCACCCGAGACAAGTATAGCTACCACGAGGGCGCACGTGGCCCTCACGGCTTGTGCATGACCCTAAGTATGCGGTGTGGGGTTTGTGGGATGTTCGGAGGTGACAAAAGTAGCTTTCGGTGTGTTACAATGGACGCGTTCGTTTAAATGTTTTTAAAAAGACCCGAAAACTGCGTTGTGTACTCCAATGGGTACGGATGGGGAGCCGTGTTAAACGACAACCCTGCTTATCAGGCGCGCGGTTTCCGGTACGACGACGACCAACACCAACACATCACATGGAAGGAGCTACGAGCCGTGCGACTCGCGATCGAGTCTTTTCTACCTCAGCTACGGGGACGCAACGTCTTGCTGCACGAGGACAACACCGCCGTCGTGGCGACGTTGTCCAAACTAAGCACTCGCTCCCCCGTCATGATGACCGAATTAAGGAGGCTATGGCACTTGCTGGACGTCAACGACATTAGCATCCGACCCATTGAAAGTGAAAATGAAATTGTTCATAGCGCGCCGGTAAAATGGACTGGCAGCCATCTATCGGGCCTCTATACCCAACCATACAAGACTTACGAGCGAGTTTAGCCCGGGTTCTCTTCGACCAGTTACACCTATTGTTGTGAGATCCCCGTAGCGGGCACGATAATGGACACATCCGTACGTTGTACTCCGGGGGAGTCTTGGCCCTACCATCTCGCCAATAGTGGATGTACTGCGGGAGCCCGTTGCTCGGGAAGTACGGGTGTATATATACGAGATATATCCCCATCGGGTACCGACTTTTCGGCGCGGCACCTGGTTACGGCGTACGGCTCCGGACACGGAGGTGCCGAGTTCGATTCCCGGTGATGGCACTTCCGTGTAACCCTTTGTCAGGTTATGGGCCCTCCGCGTGTGACGCGGGTTGTTAGGGTTTGGCCGGAGTTGATCGGATGGTGTCCATCAGGGGGAGTGTTGTGAGATCCCCATGGTGGGCACGATAATGGACACATCCTTACGTTGTACTCCGGGGGAGTCTTGGCCCTACTATCTCGCCAATAGTAGATGTACTGCGGGAGCCCGTTGCTCGGGCAGTACGGGGGTACATATATGAGATATATCCGCATTGGGAACCGACTTTTAGGCGCGGTACTTGGTTGCGGCGTACGGCTCCGGACACGGAGGTGCCGGGTTCGATTCTCGGTGATGGCAATTCCGTGTAACCTTTCCACACCTATCGATACACCTATCGCCATGTATGCCGACGTTCCTCGGGAGTTTAAGAACTGTAAGCAATTGCCACAGCCCCCCCGCCTAAGCGGTAACAGCGTAATAATTTGGAAGGTAACTAACGCACGAGTAGTTACACTCACAATCACGCAAAAGGGACAGTCAAAGAGACAACCAGCCCGAGGCGTGGTGTCGGGATAACAGAAGTGAGAGAGTTGTAGCCTTGCGACATCTTTATACCGAATCAAACAGGTTATCGGATCCAGGCATGTACTAATAATATCTATAATAGCTTACAGTAGCTATCCGCAACTAATAACTAGAAGGTATTACTTACAAAACTCCCCTTGAAGGTAGCTACGGAATGAAGCGTTGCATTGGGTCTTCTCCTCCAAGGATTGCAGTTCGGTGTCTTGTCATTGCATGTCCTGGTAGAGGCTTGGTGAACATGTCGGCCACCATTTGGTCGGTGGGGAGGTATCTCAACTTAATAATTGTTCCCTGCTCCACGTGGTCCTTGAGGAAGTGCCACTTCATGTCGATGTGTTTAGTCTTCTCGCTGACCAAGGCATTCTTGGAGTACGCGATGGCGCTTTGGTTATCCTCCATGTTGGTGGTGGTTTCGGTGATGGGGGCGTTGAAGATCTCCCCCGTAAGTTCGCGGAGGTGGAGTCCCTCTATGGTGGCGTCAACCGCAGAGTAGTACTCGGCTTCACACGTGGATTGGGCCACACAAGTGTGTTGTTTAGACTTGTAGCTTATGGCCCCGCGTCCGATAGTGAAGAGATAGCAAGAACGGGACTTGTGGGTGCTGCTATCGTCTGCCCAGTCAGCGTCGGTAAAGCCTATAAGTTGGAGACTGTGGTCCGTGCCCCCCCGAACGTCAGGCGCATGTCGATGGTTCCATGGAGGTATCGAAGTACCTTTTTCAGAGCCTTCATGTGGGCGTCCGTGGGGGGTGCTTGGGCGGAGCCAAGGATGCTCAACGCCGTGGATACGTCGGGACGCGTTCAAACGGCGCGTATTGGAGGCTGCCCAATAGACTTGGGTAGACGTCCTTGGCCACCCCGGTAAGCGTGGGCGAAGTAATGTGCGCGAGTCCGCCGAGGAAGCCGGGGTCCATAGGAAGGGACGAGGGCTTGGAGTCGGTCATGCCGTACTTTGCGAGAATGTCGCGCATGTATTTGGATTGGTCCAGCGAGATGGTGCGGGCCGAGCGATCGTTGGTGATGTGCATGCCCAAGAGTTGGGAGAGGTCGCCCAGGTCCTTAATTTTGAACCGTGCACCAAGTTGAGCCTTGAACGATGTAAGCCATGTGGCATCGCGGCATGCTGCGGGAATGTCGTCCACGTAAAGTGCGGTCATGGCGAGAACGTGACCGGCGCGGAAGATGTAGATGCATGGGTCGGATACGCATTGTTGACACCCATGCTCGACATGCCATGCACGCATGAACATGTTGAACTCGCGAGGGGACTGTTTGAGTCCGTAGAGGCAGCGCTTGAGATGACACACGTTAGACGTGCCATCAGCGAAGCCGAGGGGCTGGCGGATGTACACGTCCTCTTTAATTGGGGCGTAGAAGAACGCAGTTTCGTTGACAAGCTAGTGCAATTCAAGGTCGCGGGCGGCCGCGATGGCAAGGTAGAGGCGAAGGCTGGCTATGCGGATGACAAAGGAGAACGTTTCCGTGTAGTCGAGGCCAGCGCGTTGGTTGCACCCTTAGGCGACGAACCGCGCTTTGAAGCGGGAGACATCGCAAATGGTGTCGGACTTGACTTAGTAGATCCACATATTGTTAACGACCACTACGCGGTCAGAGGGAAGGTCGACGAGTTCACACGTGCCGTTGTCTATGAAGGAGGAGTACTCTTGCTGCATAGCGTCTTGCCACTGGGGGGCTTGGGCGTTGTCCAGAGCAGCCCGGTACGATTTTGGTTCCACGCACTCTCGGGCGGACATGAGGGCGGCGGGAGTAGGTGATGTGCCGGCAGGGGTGTGGGCATGGCCAGTGATCAGGTCGGGCACGTGGGGATGCTCGAAGATGCCCTCTTTGGCTTTGCCTTGGGCAGGGTCACAACACGTTTGTAACAAGTGTCGGCGATTATTCAGACATGTGGGCCACAAGGCCCCCGTAGCAGAGGGGTGCGACCGGAGTCGAGCCTGACGGCGGGGGCATGTAGGAGGGGGTTGAGGGTCGGACAATGGGGCGTCGATAGGGTGGGATGGTGGGGAGGTGTCCAAAGGAGAATCGTCATCCGAGGGGTATGTGATGACCGAGTCAATGGGAGGGCGGGTGCCGAAGCCCGGGGTGTTTTCCTCGAAGACGACATGGACGGCAGTGGTGATGCGGCGAGTCTCGGGTTTGTAGACGCGGTACCCTAAGGCGTTAGTCGGATAGCCGACCACGACGCCACGAAACGCTTTTTCGCCGAGCTTCCGACGCAACGTGTCGGGCACTTTGGCGAAGACGGCGCACCCGAAGACGCGGAACTTGGACGCGTCAGGCGCCGATGACGTAAGGAGAGTGAGGGGAATGCCGCCAGTGAGACCGATTGAGCGGCTGTAAGTGCGGTTGCGAGGGTACACAACAATGATTACATCGCACGATCACATGGAATTGGGGACGGCCATAATGTGGAGCATCGCAGAAGCATTGTCCCGGATGGTGCGCCAGGGGCGTTCAGCTTTGCCGAGCATGTGATGGGCATAGGGGGCAGAAAATTGCGCACCGACGCCCAGGCGAGCGCATATGTGGCGTGTGACATCAAACTCAAAGAACGAGTCCGAGTCGAACTTTAGGACCGGTGCGAACGCGCCAGAATGGGAGTGATGGCGTGCATGCAAGAGTTTGATGTCCAGAAGGATGGTTTCAAGCGCATTGCATGCGTCGTCTTTGGTCTTAAGGAACCGCACTCACGTGTAATGTGTGTGGTGGTCGATGACGAGCAGGTTGTAGCGGAGGCCATGTGGGGAGGGGGCATTCATTGGACCCCAAAGGTCAGAGGACATGTTGAGAAGGGGACATGATGGTTTCGCGCAAGCAGTAGTGTTGCGTGGTGCAACAGTGGCCTTGGGGAGCAAGCATGAATCGCAACTAGCATTTTTTACATAGCTGGCTAATGCTGGGCTAGTTGGGGCATCGTGGGTGTGTTGGGTTTGTTGGCTTTGCATATTAAGTGTCCAAACCGGCGGTGCCACAGTACGGGGTCGCACTAGGCAGTGAGGGCAACACGGGAACCGTGGCCGCGCGCGTTATCCAAGGAGGGGCTTGGGGGTAGCTCAGGATGGTGGGGCACGATGAAGAGACCGTTGCCAGACGGCTCTAACACACCCATTCCTGTGGGCACCACGAGAAGGCCATTGCCAGAGCCAGTAGGGAAAAGAAATTCACAACCACTGTGGGATTGCATCCAACTGACAAAAAGGAATCTCCCGATGCGCGAAGCAGAGCGAGATGACATGTCGGGGGTGTACATTGCATGGACCGTGCGTTGAATGATCTCGCCGCCAGATGCGAGCCGAATAGAAATTCGCACTGAGCCACTGCCCTTAACGTCGACACCACCGACCCTACCCACGCGAGAGGGAGCAGAGGGGGGGTGAACGTAGCTAAATCACCTCGAAACGCGGTAAAGTTGATCGAGCAGGCTGAATCAACTACCCAAAACTGTGAGAGGTCACGACCCGGTGTGCAGGAAAATGAGAATGCGACAGAGTTGAAGGGGACACTCACCTCGGTGTTATCGTATTCATTTGTGCGGTCCTTGAGAGTGGGCAGACCGTCAGTGTTGTCGGCGGTGACGTCTTTCAGCAGGGCTGCGTGCGCAAAGGCATAGCCACCAAGGGTGCCGTACTTTTGGATGATCATCTTCCGTTTGGCAAGGGTCCACCTCATGAGGGCGCCATATGGGGCATTGCATGAGGACAGTGTGTGGTCCAGGCTGCCACATGCGTTGTACTTGTTGGGGAGGCCACGACCACCACGAGGGCCTCGACCGTTGTGTGGACCGCGACCAACAGCAACAAACGTAGAGATGGGAGGGGGTGATGTGTCGGGGGCTAGCGCGCCCGGAGCATTAGCTTCCTCGTCCATGTGTGCCAGGTGGAGGATGCTAGCCATCACCTCATCAATAGACATCATGTAGTCGGTGTCGAAGGCGTTAATGACACATTGCTTGGCATGACCAAAAGGACCGGTGCTGGATATGCCACGCAGCATGAGGAGGCCGAGGTTGAAGGGGTGGATGACCGCGAACCATCAATCACCTGACATGCCTCTTTGTAGTCATCGAACGTCTGACTCATGAAGTGGACGTAGTCTGTAAGGGAGTGACCAGGGCGGTGCTTGCGCATAAGGTTGTCCAGGAAGGAGAGAAAGCGAGCGAAGGACCGGCAGTCTAGGCGTTCACATAGGATATCCCACGCTGCGGTGGCGCAGTCGGGACGGGCACTTCATTGCTTGGTCAGCGCGCTTATTGTCGAAGGTTGCATGGAGGAGCAGTGTGTAGGCATGGTGATGTGCCTGTTCATCCAGCCAGACGCCCGACTCGCGGATGGCTAGTTGGGGGATGAGGTACGCTGCCTTGAGGGAGAGGAGGTTCAGGAGTTCCTCTTCCACTGCTTGAAGTCCGTGGTGGGCCCCATGGTGGGGACCGACATATTCATGGACCGGTTGAGGGTATACTTATCAAAGGTTGTTGCTTCATGGGCAGCGCGGCCGATGACCACCGGGTCAATGGTGGGTCGACGGCCGCCACGGCTCGGGTGAGCACCACGTTGGGCATGAGGGGAATGCCGGCCAAGAAAGGGAAGAGGCGGGCCACCAAGAAAGGGAGAGTGGACGGGCACTGCAGTCGGCGGGCCGTACGGGTGTGGGTGGCCACGGGAGGTGGGGACGTGATGCGGCGGTGCCTCCGGGAAGAGAAGTCTGTGGGTTGGAGGTGCATATCCGGCAGGGGGTATGGTGGAGGTGGTGGGAGCAGGTCCACGGGCTGCTCGTGATGCGTGAGTTCGCGGTACGCATCGTGACGGCGTTGCGCGACAATGGAGTCGGCAACAATTTTAGACCAGCGTTAATGAGCGCCATTTGCTCAAGGACTAGGGCGAGCGTATCGGGAGCAAGAACGAGCAAACTCTGATGAGAGCTGGGGTCAAGGGAATCAGCAAGCGTGGCAGAAGGAGAGTCGGCCGAACGAGTTTTTGGTGCCGTTTCGGCAGACGAAAGAACGAATAGGACGACAAGCAGCGGTAAGAACCGCTAGCCGGACTTGTGCGTAACATCGGTTTGAGAGAGACGGCCTGATGCCCGCCGACCCCTCGGCATGTAGCCCCGGGGTGTCTCAAAGTACCTTTTATGTATCCTCCACCCTGTGTGGGGCACAAGTCGAAGGAACGGCCACGTCTGGTGGAGCGCTGCGCTGGCGGCTCAGTCGCTAAGTAAATACATATATTTAAGTAAACTAGGGTTGTCGTGCACCCTGTGTATGCGTATTCACCCGATAGTGCGCCCCCCCCTTCTCTTGCTTGGACTTGTGTGCACCTTGTCTACACACGACGAGTGCGTCGGTGTGGGTGGCTGGCTTGCGTCCTCGAGCATATGACTTAGGTGGGGTGGAGGTTGGGTTTTAAAGCGCAGTTTATACTGGCGACACCGCCGACTACAAGGTGAAAGTACTGCGTTTCTATATAAACTCGCCTCATGCGGAGAGTTGGAGATCGCAGCTAGCCGAACCATGTTGTCGCGCGTGAGTGACGTTAGGCGGGGGCCCATATCCTGTTGAACCGTGCACACACGATAAGTATGGAAGGTAACTAACGCACACGTAGTTACAGTCATAGTCACAGTCACGCAAAAGGGACAGTCACAAAGGCAACCAACCCGAGGCGTGGTGTCGGGACAAAAAAAGTGAGAGAGTTGTAGCCTAGCGACAACTCTATACCGAATCAAACTGGTTATGTGTTGAAGGCCAGTGTTAGAGACCCGTAAGGGGCAAGACTTGGCGGTACATAGGCGAACCACGGCCCATGATGAGCCCCAAAGAACTTCCACAATAGGCATAGAGGTTGACGAGCGGTCACCCGACATAGTAGCCCCCAAAATTAGGTCGTCGAGGAAGAAACATATTCACGAGTTCTTGCATAAGGCTCATTGCAGCGAGAGCTCGTCCGAGCGTGGGAAATTCGCTCCTGAGTAAGCCTCAACACCCGATCCGCAGCCATAATATAGCAATATGCTGATATCACCCGAAAATTGAACTCGTGCGGTGCGGAAAATAGCGCCACAACACCGCGGCCAATACCCGGAAAATTCGCATGTGATCCTGGGGAGAGCAGCTACTGAAGGCTAGGAGGATAACAAAAGCACGGGCTCAAAGATTACGGGAAATACACCGTTGGAACTTGCCGCCAAAATCTCTCGAACGGGTGAGGGACTACAGTGTCGGGACTTGTAAGTAAGTTAAGTAGATAGCACGAGCCACCCATTCTCAACCGGGTGGACCACCAACTCAGCCTTATAGCCCACATAATCCACAAGGTCTTGATTGGGGGTGCTTACCAATACCACAAGCCCGGATTTTGAGAGTCCCCCGTATTGGAAATACTCTAAATAAGTGGTAAAACTATTCTATGTGGCGAGTATTGTCATGTAACATCACATTTCATGACACTGTACATGTACCCGTCACTAATTCAATCTCTGCTTTTCCATTGGGAGGACGAACATGCGGCTACGTCGCCACTACTAGAGCTCGAGGACACTCGACAATATTGTGCTACTAGCATCTTTTGGTACGTACAATACGCACAATTAATCTAACATGCTACTCGAAGTTCATGTTTGATTTCCCGAGACAAACATGCTACGTCGCTAGTATGTCTTGACCGTTACGAGAGCCCTAACGCAAGGCACGACGAGCATGCGATACTAGGGGGGGGGGCTACCTAGGCCATACCTATTCAAGCCCAGTGCAGTCGAGGCCCTCGAGGGAGGTGACAGCTAACATTATAGTTTAACTTTGTAGTTACATTCAAATGATGGTGCTAAAGATTATACCTTCTTATCTCTCCATATGTACTCCCACATGCAGTGGCAGCAACGTCATCATCGATTTCTGACAAAACTTACTTTGGAGAGGCAAACCGCCACATTGATTTTGGAGGTCTTGATATTAACACGCTTTCGTTTTTGCTTTGTTCGTTCCTCGCTACTGCTAATTTGATTCGTCAATTACATCATTTGGTAATTGCAACCACCACCAAAGTAATTACGTGGTGGTTGAATTGCATGTTGGAGGTTATCACGCCGCAGATGTCAAACTTGCTTAATAGCGTGATCCTCGTACCGGTACACCTTAACGTCTTCCCGGTGCGGTCATGCCTAACGAGGAACATGTCGACGCTACCGTTCGCGATATATTAGAGGAGACCGGCTTGACCATGGCCGTCAATGATTTGACCCAATTGAGTGGAGCTGTTGTACGCGTACCGTTACATTACGGCAAGTATCAACTTGTCTACGTATACTTTGTTTCCGTTCTTGTGCCGTACGTGAATATCACCCTTAGTAAACCAACTCATGTGAAACATTATGTAATCTCTCATTCGACCGTTCAAGCTGATGGTTCTTACGTCGTTCCGGCTACGATTGCGATGGATGGCTTACCCATAACGCCGGTGGTTACTAGCAATGTTAGAACCGCTCGAGTGAAGTACGAGCTGCTGCTTTTTGGCTTTGTTGCTCAACGGCAACATTTTCGTGACCCGGTGTTGTCTCGTCAGATTTTTCTACACCGAGACAATTCACTGCCAAGGGAGGCCTTCTTTCAACCTCGGTTTATAACTGTTGACTCTAGACATGTGAAGATGTTAATCCGTGGTTACGTCAATCAGCTGTGTGATGAAACGCGGATGGACTTGCGCATGGGAGTTCTACTACCACTAATCTTTTTCTTGGTTAACATTTACTTTAACCGAGACTCAATGTAAAGCAACAATTCAGTCACGTTTACAAACATGCCGGGAGACGCGCGCTACCTTGAAGCAATCTTGGTTTGAGACGTAGCTGCAGCGTTTTGACATGTTGGGCATTAGTCATAAGTAACTCATACAACGCCGTCATGTGGGTTACTTCCTAGTTTCAAATCGATCGGTACTTCGGAGTCCCGAAAAAACTCCAAACGCGGACATCGGAATATTTATATCATTTCATATATATGCAGGCCTCTTTTGAACTGCGCAGGCCTGTGCGCATACCTGTGCTGATGGACTATGGAAACAACGCTACGGATACGTACATGATGGCCTTATGTCTTCTGACGAATGACATTCCGCGGCGCACATTCGACCACAAATTTCGGCGCCCATTAAACATTGACTGCAATAGTGTGTGCTTCTTTGCTCTTCGCGAACGCCGGCGGAGGCTGCTGGCTACGCATTGCAAGAAAAGCTCCCCTCCCCCAAACCGCTCACGCGGCTCGGCTACCCACCGCAAGCCCTACGCCAATAGCGTATTCGTCCCGTTGATGTTGGAATTTAACCTAGTAGTTTTACCGTTGCTTGTGTGACTCCACTGATTATAATGCATGGGTAGTGCGGGAGGGGGAGAGATATTTAGTCGGTGGGAAGTAGGGAGGAGTCGAAAGTGGCATGATGCGGCGGAGCATCCTCCTCCACCACCGACCGGGGCTAGAGCTCGGAAGCAATCGACTAGGCGGGGTCCCCAGCTATGGAAGGGTATTCTAAAGCGCGGCCTTGTCGATAGTAGTGTTCAACAAGGTGACGAGAAATGAACACTCCTTGGCGTATCGAGCAATAAACACGCGGAGCGCATTCCGGGAACCGGGCGCTTCAGAAAGGCCCAATGTCCTGAAGACAACACTAGCACCGGTTTCAACGACAACTCACAATTAACAGCTATCGACTTGCGCATCCGTTTTCTCGAGCGAGAAGTGAAGGAGTGCCAAGCCAGTTAACATCGGCAACGATTGGCACGACAAGTGTTCGAGGAGGACATCTTAGCGAAAGTTGCTGAGATAAAATTGCTAGCGGAAGCGTTAGCGAACGCACATGATGAGGGAAAGGCGCAGCTCCAACGCGACGTAAAGTTCTCAGCGGTGGTGGGAAAATTGAGAGAGGCAATAGGTGACAATAAACAGCTTAAGGCTACACAAGCTAGGTTAAACATGAATGTGCACTAAGTCCAAGCTGCTGCTAATGTCGCCGGATTGAAGCACAAGCGGTCTGCGGTCGAAATTCACTGAAAACTCGACGTCGCGCTGGGTCAAGAGGGTTCGGCGAAAAAAGAACGCCGCTTCACCATGCCAAAAGCGCTCACAAATTCGACAGCAACAAGGGCTGCACGTGGCATTTCGAGTTTGTTAAATGACTATAAGCCCCTCGCGAGCTCGGCGACCGAGGGGGACGGCTACAAGCATTCGTAGCGGGTCGGCTTCAAAGGCGTTTCGGTGAAAATGGAAAGCCGCCGAAACCGCGTACGCAGTCAACCCAGCTTCAGCAACGGCGTCCGCAATCAGCCCCGCAGCACCAGCAGCAACAATTACGTCGGCAACAACAGCCACAAGAAATTTCGGGAGAGGAAGCGGACATATCGTCGGTAGTACTACAACCGTGCTGCAAACGAGCTATCAAGTCAGCCGTGGAGGACGTCGAGGAGTTTTGGTCGGCACGGAGGGGCAGCAACATTAAGTCGAAGCTACGCATAAGCTATAAAAAGACGCAGCGCCTAATTCGTCTCATCAGCCTGGAATTTGACGCGGATAAGGGGTCGTATGTCCCGTACGTTATCCCGTCGTGTGGTCTCCCCGCACCGCAGATGTCGAGCAACATGTCCGTACGGCAAATCCGGAAGTTCCGGGAGGAGTTGAACTTCGATGCGGGAACGGGCTAAATTTACCAAGACGGCGTATATTGCATTCGCCTTCAGCCTTGAACATAACCGCAGCCCGCTTGAACCGCAGCCCGCTCTTAGTTTCGTGGCCAAGAGAATATGGGACTTGAAGGAGCTCCTCGACTTCGCGAACGAGGTGCTCTTGCAGAGCACGACGGACTCAGCCCAAACATACCGAGGATGCAAGCAAACCACGAGTGTTGTCAAATGGTAAGGCTCGCTGGGGTCGGCAGCAACAGCCCCCTTGCTCACATACCGGCGCTATTGTATGAAGGCGACGACGATACGTATGAGGTCGCGAAAAAGCTTGGATGGAAACACTACGACGAGCTAAACGAGATTGCGAGGGATGGCGTGGAGCTTCCGGATGGGACAACGTAGATACCGCATCTATGCGAGGGGGGCGACGATAAGTACTTAAACGCCACCGGTAGGGGGATGCGGCTGTGGAACGGAGTGCGGGTGCAATTGCTGCACGAGTCGGACATCCAATTTTTACTTCTTGTGGGAGTCCCTTGTGCGGCGGGGGTGGTCGAGAAGACTCTCGAGTGGCAAGTTAAGGCGGCAAACGCGGAGCTTGAGGGGAAGATGAAGCGCCCCTACGTATGTCCGTGTTGCAAGAAGAAAGACACGAAAGAAGGGGAGCACGGGCCAACCTCCGCAACAACCAACGCCCGGCTCACTTGGCAGCGGCAACACAACTCCCAAAGGTACACGCACGTCTCGTTCATGCACATCGACCCATCCCGCCGCTTTCCGGACTTGCTCCACATCAACCTTCGGGTTGTTACCCATCGCTACTGGTAAACCGCCCAACGGCATGGTGGCACGAGCGAAGCGGACCTCGAGGCGCTTCAAGATTGGATGTTGGCCACAATTGGCATCAAAGTATGATCCAAGAAGAGGCAGTACATGAAGCAATATTCAGTCTCCATTGGGCACCGGAAGGGGTCCTTCATAAGGGAGGCGTGCAAGAACTTGCTAGAGTCACATGGGAAGCTGCTTGACTGCGTCGATTGGAAGTGCCACCTCAACAATGCAGACGTCACGAAAGCGAAGATGGCTTTTGGAGGCCGTACCAATGTGTATGGGATCTATTGACGCCTATACAGTCCCTTGACACCGCCAAGGAGTTGCCACCCTTGTCGAATCGTAAGCGCCGGGCATCGCGTGTGAAGACATTTGCAGGGGCATTCGTGAAGGCATTCACATACAATTGTCATGGGTCATAGCATCTCCATGCCATCACAAAAGAAGCGTTCAAGAAAGAGACGAGCAAGCAACCGTATTGAACCATGCAAACACAGTTAGTGTGGAAGATAACGTACGCAAACGTAGTTACAGTCACAGTCCCGCAAACGGAACATTTAAGGCGACAACCAGCCTACAGGCGTGGTGTCGGGACAACAGAAGTGTGAGGGCTGTAGCCTAGCGACAGCTCTGTACCGAGTCAAACAGTTTATCGGTATGTCCGATCTAGACATGTACTAATCATATCTAGAATAGCTTACAATAGCTATCTGCAACTAATACGTATGCGGTATTACTTACAACACTCCCCCTGCATGTAGCTACAGGATGAAGCGTTGCATTGGGTCTTGTCCTCCAATGATCGCACTTCGGTGCCTTGCAAGTGCATGTCTTGGGAGGAGTTTGGTGAGCATGGCAGCGTCGGCAAAGCCTGTGAGTTGGAGGCTGTGGTCCAGGCCCCCCCCCCAACGACAGGCGCATGTGAATGGTGCCATGAAGGGAGCGGAGGACCTTATGCAGAGCGCGCCAATGTGCCTCTGTGGGTGAGGCTTGGGCGGAGCCAAGGATGCGCAAGACCGGGGAGACAGCGGGGCGCGTGCAGACGGGGGCGTAGTGGGGGCTGCCCAAGAGACTGGGGTGGACGTCTGGGTCAAAGTCGGGGGTTGCGTGTGTCGGTCGCCCGATGACTATGGGGTCAACGGTGGGGCGACGACGGCCACGGGGGGTGTGGTCGCCACGCTTGGCTGGGGAAGAGTGATGTCCATGGAAGAGTAGAGGTGGGCCACCCGGAAATGGAGAGCGGCCAGCCATTGGGGACGGCGGGGCGTACGAATTCGGGTGGTCACGGGAGGGGGGGACGCCGTGAAAGGGCGCCTCCGGGATGAGAGGTATCGGGTGGTGAGGGGCATATCCAACGGGGGGGTAGGGAGGGTGTGGCGGGAGTTGTTTGACTGCGATGTCGTGTAGGGCAGAATCAGCGGGGGGGTATGGGGGGGGTTGCAAGTGTTCACCTACGAGTTTGGGGCGCGAGGGCTCGCGGTGCGCATCGAGGCGGCGCTGTGCGACGGCGGGGTGCGGAAGAGTACTCGCAGCAACAACAGCATCCTCGGCCGACAGCGAGTCGAAACGAGCTGTCAAGTGTGCCACTTGCGCAACGAGCAGGACGAGGGGATCCGGGGGGTGTTCGAGGGGGAGGTCGTGCACGTGGTGGCCCTCCGGAAAGTGTGCGAGGTGAGCGACGTGGCGGCGCTGAGCGACATGGGGGTGCTGATTAGCACCCGCAGCAGCAACAACACCCGCGGCCGACTGCAAGTCGAAACGAGCTGTCAAGCGCGCCACTTGTGCAAAGATCAGCGCGAGAGTATCCGGGGGGTGTTCGAGGGGGAGGGTGTGCACGTGGTGGCCGTCCGGAAAGTGTGCGAGGTGAGCATCGTGGCGGCGCTGAGCTACAGGGGGGTGCGATATAGCACCCGCAGCAGGAAGAGCAGCAATGGCGGCCGACCGCGAGTCGAGATACGCGTCAAGGCGCGTCAGTTGCACACGCAGCAGCTCGAGAACACCCTGGGTGGTATGGATAGTGCTCTGCTGAGAGCCTGGGTCAGGGGAATCAACAGGTGCAACAGGCGGGTTTTTTTGCGCCATTTCGACAGAGGGCGAAAAAGAAAGAGCTGGATTAAAAAACAGGCAGCGGTAAAAACCGCTAGCCGGACTCGTGCCTAACAGCGGTATGCTAAGAGACGGCCTGATGCCCGCCGACCCCTCGGCCTGTAGCCCCGGGGTGTCTCAGAGCACCTTTTCTGTTTCCTCCACCCAGTGTGGGGCACAAGTCGAGGCCAAGGCCAGGACAGGTGGAGCGCTGCGCCGGTGGCTGATGCGCGATGCTAGTATAAAAATAAAAATAAAAGGTAAGCTACGGCTGGCGTGCGACCTGTGGATGCGTATTCACCCGACAGTGCACCCCCCCGTTCTCCAGCTTGGACCTGTGTGCACCCTGTCCACACACGACGAGTGCGTCGGTGTGGTTGGCTGGCTATCTCCGGCGGGTGGCTGGCTTAAGAGGGTGGTGGCGGGTTTTTAAAAATCGCAGTTTATACTGGCGATACCGCCGACTACAGGTTGAAAGTACTAGGTGTCTATAGAAACTTGCCTTCTGCGGGAGAGCTGTCGATCGCAGCTCGCCGAACCAGGTTGTCGCGCGTGAGTGACGTGAGGCGGGGGCCCATAACCTATTGAACCATGCAAACACAGTTAGTGTGGAAGATAACGTACGCAAACGTAGTTACAGTCACAGTCCCGCAAACGGAACAGTTAAGGCGACAACCAGCCTACAGGCGTGGTGTCGGGACAACAGAAGTGTGAGGGCTGTAGCCTAGCGACAGCTTTGTACCGAGTCAAACAGTTTATCGGTATGTCCGATCTAGACATGTACTAATCATATCTAGAATAGCTTACAGTAGCTATCTGCAACTAATACGTATGCGGTATTACTTACAACAAACCGGGCACGCGGTTGAAGGAGGGTTGGGGAGCTATCCATACTAATCTTCATCATCATGGGGATGTGCCCACTCCTGAGCGTATAAGAAGCGGGGATTTATTTACAACAACAAGGAAGCGATAGCACATGATGGTAGTGATGGTAGTGATAGCATTCCGTGACGACGATGATGTGAGCATGCCGAGGAAAGTTGATGATTAACACACAAACCCATAATCTGGTAGTGCATTGCCCCCCCCCCCCCCCCCCAATATGATGTAAGCATGAAGAACAAGTGTGATTCGATGTGGATTGACTGATGTTTGTTAAATGAACAAGTAGATTCGCATATCTTCGCGCTGCATGCGCGAGGTTGTTTCACAGCACAAATCACCCACTACCCCCCCCCCCTTCCACTTCCGGTTGACGCGCATGATTTGCTTCTCACGCGACAAGTTATGCTCCTTGATTGCTTGGTTGTACCTCAACACAATAGGTTCCACCCTTGTGTTCAGCCCCCTTACTTGCAACGGCCAACGTAACCACGTCTAACTTTCCGGCCGCGGCGCGCCACACCCATACGCTCCGCCCTTTCCGCCCTTATTTTCGCCCTATCCTCCAGCATCACCACCCCATCCGAATCGTCACGGTCACTGAAAGAGTCATGGAAAGAGTCCTCCTGCTGCGACTCGAATACATCAACTGCAACCTTTAATTTGGGCTTAACAAGCCGAATAGCGGTAGATTTCTTATTCTCGGCGGCGGACAAAGCTTTCAACTTCTCTCGAATCCACTTCTGTGTAGCGGTCTTGGGCATGTAGTACGTTGAGCTTGGCCGGAAAATCCACATTCTAATGTCCGCCTCGTAGTCCACAGGCCAATCTATTTTTGCGTCATTTTGCACGGGAATGGTGACCACATTGTATTCTACCCTCACGGATCTAGTATACGTTTGAAACCCAACTTCAGTACGGTGGTGGTATGTCATGGTCACCGGTACCACACATACCGAAACCGACCCGTTCCCCGAAAACGCGAATAAACCTTGATCTTTGCCGAAGTCTTGAAGCCGCAAGAAAGCCGCGAGAGTATCCATATCGACAACATAATAGCCAAGACTGACGCGCTTCGAGTTCGTATTATCGGGAACGAACTCTTGCGCGCTTGCCTTAAGGGCGATGGCATGCATTGCGTCTTCGGGAACATGGCCGTTCACCTCGAACCACTTGCCAGCGATGCCGGCCTTCGTGCCGGCAACACCTTTCCACGTCTTCCACCGGATGGTGTCACTAATAATAAGTCCCCTCTCGTCATTAACGGCGCGAGTCGTGACATAAGTATTACACACGACGCACGCGGTATCTTGGCACCTAAAGAGAGTGACAAAAACGAACGAACGCTACGTAAGCGGGCGGTTTGCAACCGTAACATTGTATTGGCTAATAGGGGCGAAGCCGAGGTTAACCACCAGGTGTGAACATACCTATAAAGACGGGTTATAGTAGCTCCATTTTCAGCTCCTTTGGTGATAGCTTCCGTCTCGGATAAGCAGCGCAAGCATTGCGGCTGCTCGGCCGGCGGGACGCGCAAGTTCTGCCGTTGGGCGATGACGTCATCGTCACTCACTAACGGCTCCGTGCTATCACTATCCCCAAAACTTTGGTTCTCACTGGAACCACTTGACTCGGGAGAAGGAGCACAATACTTGCCTGTGGACTTGGCTTCGCGAGTGGGACGGCTGCGTTTCCGCGGCTGCGGGTGAGATGCGCCAAAGCGATACCGTTCTGGGAGCTTTATATTTATGTAATACTCTAGATTATACATAAAAGGTTTCAAACTCGTCACGTTTAATTCCCAAATAACAATCCAATCCGGCGATATCTATTGGTGTCTTAATAATAAGCAACGGTGTTGTTCACTTGCTTCAATGAGATTGTCGACGTGTCTTGGCGTGTCGTGGGAAATGCAAACATGGAAGTGTTTTACAACATGTGCCGAGCGGGTTGCCTACTGTTACATGGTTTGGGCCCTATTTTCCAACTACGTCATCTAGGAAATCGTGTGTCGTGAGAAATCAAGGATTGCTTTGGAATACACACATCGGAATTTTTCCAAGGTGTCCCATGCAAAAATGAAAATACATCGCGGAAGCATCATAGGCGTCGATTCGCGGGTGTTTCAACCCGTAATATAGCACAAAATGAAAAGTGGCCCGCAAAGATGGAGAAGTAGTAAATAAGTGCCAAATTCAATATGCAGAAAGTCAACGGTAAAAAATCTTCGAGCTTTTGCGACACTGATTGCGCCTCGAATAACGAGAAGAATCGCG